>MEHQ01003989.1:0-94235 GCA_008828725.1 Saccharina japonica
TGTTGTTGTTGTTGTCTTCACATTAAAAACCGTGCCGGTCTCTCTATCCAGTACCTCCATCAGTCCGTACTAATCCAACACTTGACACGGTCGATTCCCGTGGTCACAGGCTAACTTACCCAAAAAAAGGTATACTGAAATAAAAGTGGAACCCGAAGGGTCCGCAAAGCGATCAAAGCCAGTCAAAAACAGATAGTCTGGAGCCCTCTGCTCCCCTCTACACGCTATGTGAAGGTAAAAATAAAAATGGAAAAGTCAACATCACCAATCGGGGGTACACGCCCCCTGATTCTATCTTGGTGCCCCTATAATGCCGGGGTGTTCCGTGCCGGGTTCACGCCGGTCAGGCAAACAAATCGAGTCCTCCACCCCGATTATAAACACAGACATGATACGGGGGAAGAGAACTATGGTCCCGTGTGACTGATGTACCCCCGGCCTGCGAGCAGTGTAACTGCAAAAGGTCAAAAGCAACGAAGGGAAAAAGACGAAGACAAAGACAAAGAGACAAGTCAAAAGTACAAGCAAACACTCACACAAACAAGACCGCAGAGACAACACATTGACACGTCATCCCGAGGGGGTGGTGCAATGGTGCGGCGGTGGGGGGGAGGGGGAAAAAGAACAAAACAAACAAACAAACAAACAAACAAACAAACAGTCCAGGACAGTCAATCCGGCACATATCGCGCCACTCGGTCCGCCATTTCTCGCTTGTTTCCTTCCCTCGCCGATTCGCCCTTCTTCAGCACCCCTCCCGTCCCGTTGGTTCTTGGTTATTATTGCTGCGCTCTTTTTCTCGCTTGGTCGCTCGTTTCCGGCTAGCCTCCTCTTCGTCCTTGTGCCAGGAGGTCATAAACCTCTCAGCTCCCTGCAGCACTCCCTTGTACCACTGCCTTCCTCCCTTCACCTTCGCTGCTTCCGCCCAAACTGAATTCGGGACTCCGAAGACACGTCTCTGGTCGTCCGTAGAGCCGTGCGTAGCTCCGAACGCTTTGAAGTCGTCCTTCAGGCACGTCTGCCAGTTCCGCTCCGGGCACCCCGCGCCCGGGTCCTTCCCCCCCACCAGCTCCCCGAACATCAGTCGTTTCGGGAGTCGCCCGTCTGGCTGCCTTGCCACGGCCCCCGCGAACAGCAGGCGCCGCTGCCGGACAGTGGCTTCCACGCTCTGGCACCCGACCCTCTTCAGGGCCTGGGCGTAGGACAGCTGCCGGTAGGTGCCTTGTTTGCGCTGGTACCCAATAACTCGCAGCAGCAGCCGGTGGTGTACCGTCCGCAGCAGTCGGTAGTGGTCGCGACGTGGGGCCCATGTCATGCAACCGTACAGCAGTGCCTCCATCGCCTCCGCTTGAAGCAGGCGGGCCTTGAGTCGAAACGGTGCTCCCGGCCTATCGAAGAGCTCCGGGCCATACCTCCTGACGCACGCCGACGCTGCTCTGCTCCTGAAGTTGATCTCCCGGGTGAGGTCGCCATGTTCGTTGACGAGGCCGCCCAGGTACCGGAACTCGAGGGTTTGGGTGTATTTCTGCCCCGCTGCTTCGATGATCAGCGGCGGCGGGGGCGGTG
Source organism: Saccharina japonica (assembly GCA_008828725.1). NCBI lineage: Eukaryota > Phaeophyceae > Laminariales > Laminariaceae > Saccharina > Saccharina japonica. The sequence goes on from MEHQ01003989.1 coordinate 1,567, forward strand.
TTGGCTGCTTCTCCTTTACGCGCATCAGGAGAGTCTCCGTCTTCTTCTCCGACACCGTCAGCCCGAACTCCCCAAACACCTGCACGATAATGGTCATCATCCTCGCCAGTCCGTCGGCGGACCTCGATACAACGCCGGCGTCATCGGCATACAGCATCCCCCACACCGCCCTCCGTACGCGGTCGAGTGGTGTCTCCGTCCCCGCTCCCGTCTCCTCCTTCAGGAACACTATGTTCTGCATGATACCATCGTCCTCGCTGAATCGTACGATAACGACCTCTAGGCCGCGGCGAAGAAAACGTTGAACAGCAGTGGGGACAGCACACACCCTTGTCGCAAGCCCTGCGTGACCAGGAACCAGTCCGACAGTTCTCCATCGTCCATGCGCACCCGGGCCCGCATTCCGTCGTGGAATTGGCGGATGACGGCGACCATCTCCGCAGGAATCCCGGCCCTGGCCAGCACCTTCCACAGCAGCTCTCGGTCCACCGAGTCATAGGCCTTCTGTAGGTCGACGAAGCACATGTAGAGCGGTATTCTCCTTCTCCGCCCTAGTTCCTGGAGTCGGCGCACGACGAACAGCATGCATACTGTGGATCGATTAGGTCGGAAGCCGCACTGTTCCTCCGGGAGGATATTGTTGGCTTCGCAGAAGGCACTTAGGCGGTTGGTGATGAGTTTGGCGGGGACCTTGCCTACGTGCGATAGTAGCGAGATCCCCCTGAAGTTGTTGCAGTTGGACCGGTCGCCCTTCTTGTACAGCACTTTGATGGTTGCATCCTTCCACTCTTGCGGGATCTCTCCTCCGTTCCACACGTCGACGAGGATGGCATGAAGGCAGTCCAGGACGACGGGTTCGTCGTCATCGATCTTGAGCAACTCGGCAGGGAGGGAGTCATGGCCGGGTGCCTTCCAGTTCTGCAGGCCTTTCGTTGCCCGTTCCACCTCCTCGAGGTCTGGCGCCGCTCCCAACCGTCGGGTGGCTCGCGTCGCTGGTCGTTGCGTCACTTTTTCGGCGATGTCTGGGTTCAGGGTGGGGGACTTGGTGTTGAGAAGGGTGCCGAAGAATCCCGCCCACCGCTGGAGGATGTCTTCCTTGCTCCGGAGCAGGCACGCCTTTCTCGTCCGTGACGAACTGCTGTCCCCCCGCTTGTCTCCCGCTGAGGCCCACTGATCTCTGAAGGTGTTTGTACAGCCCTCTCATGTCGCGGTCCTTGTAGACCGCTTCGAGCTCCGCCACGTACTTATCGAGGTGGGCATAAATGCCCGTTTCGACTGCTGCGGTCACTCCCTTACATGCTGCTTTGAGGGTCCTCCATGTCGCTGTGGTCCAATTGCCCCTCATCGCGCGGCGCGCTTCCCGCCGCTTGGCAAGGGCCTCCTCAAAAGCTGCTCTCGTCGCTGGGGTCTCACACCACTCCTGCGTGCGTCGTCTCCGCGGTTCCTCGGGTAGTACCGTCTGCGCCGCGTCGAGGAGGGCATTGTAAACAACGTCGCCATCCCCGCTGTGGTGGTCGCTGGCTCACCCGGTTGTTGGTCGAGGTTGTGGATGAACCGCTCGCTCACCGCCCGTCGTGCTGTTTCGACCTGCAATTCCTGTCAGCTGAACTGCTGCTGTTTCGGTTTGGTCCGCACTGCTCGGTTGTGGGCGAGTCTGCCACCGAGGTCGACGGTGGCTACCACCATGTTGTGGTCTGAGTCCGCCTTTACTGGGCGTACTGGTTGGGGAATGACGACTACGTTGGACACTCGGTCGCGGTGTGCCTGTCGCGTGAGGATGTAATCGATGCGCCGGCGTCCGTCCCCCGATACGCCGTTGTATGTGTGCCATATCCCACCCTTACGTGTGGGGAAGAAGGTGTTCGTGATTGCTAGTCTGTTGTCCGTTGCGAAGGTCAGCAGTAGCCTGCCATTGTCGTTCAGCTTATCACGCCCGTGCTCGCCCATGATACGTTCGTCCTCTCCATCCACCCTCTCTCCCGTCCGCGCATTGGCGTCCATCAGTACGTAGACACACTCCTTGGCAGGGATCCCCCGCACGAGGCTGTCAAGTTTTTCCCAGAACCTATGCTTGCTGTCGGCGGTTGCGACCTCTGTTGGGCGTACGCAGCTACGAAGTTGACCGCTCCGCGGTTGCCCGTTATCTCAAACCTCATGGCCATAAGGCGTTCATCGATATATTCGGTGGTGTACGCAGAGTTCCTGCACATTGACTCTTTAACGGCTATTCCCACACCGTGTGTTCCACCTGTCTCCGTGCCACAGCAGAACACCCGAAACCCTGCTGCTGCGAATTCCGTTCGGCCTGCCCTCCTTGTCTCCTGTAGCCCTAACACCGAAATGTTTTGTCTCGCTGCCTCGTACAGGATGCTGCAGGCTCTCCCATAGCCGTTAGCCCCTTTTACAGCCAGATTCCGCACATTCCAGGTTGCTACCCTAACAAGTGTACTCTGCTGCCTCTCCCGGGCGATGCGTGGTGCCTTCCTAGCCAGCCTACGCTTCGCCCGTCCCCTCCTTTTCCTCCTTCGTGCCCTTTTTATCTGTTTTGTTTCTGTTGCTTTGCGCACTCTCGGGGCATAGTAAAAAACGTTAACCCGGTGCGTGTCTGTTGTACCAGAGATACGCCTCATCCCGGAGCGGCTCGACCCTCCAGCTCTGGATTCTCCTCCTTCCTCTCTCTGGTGCATACCCACACGGTGTGCGGTCACTCCGCCACCCTCTCCGTGCTCTCTGCTGCTTCATGGCCCCGGTGTCCAAGCCGGGGCGTTAGGGTTTAACCCCATCTGCAGCCACCCGAGCTAGCTGCGTCACGAGTTACTCTGATCTCACCATAGCGGTAACTCCCGACTGCCAGACTCAGGATCCCCCTCTGAACGGTGCTAGGGACCGTGTATCCGTCTGGGTTGGGTGGTCTTTCGAGGTTTAAGTCCACTTACGGACCTCGGCCTACCTTAGCAGGGAGGCAGGCCGGGGGGAGACTATGAAGGGTGTAAAAACGACAAAAAAAGGTGAAAGTCAAGCAGAGTAGACGAAATCCGGTATACCTGGGCTTTAAAGAGGCAAAAACAGGTACAACGAGTTTTGGACCAACCAATGGCAGGGCACGTAGAGTGCGTTTTTTACTTGAGTTTAAGTATGTACCTGTTTTTGGCCGCAAACGGACCAGGTATACCTTTTTTTGGCCGCTGCCCATTATTAATAGTATTGATATTACATCAATATGATCAAGATATGATACGTAGTTTTCAAGAGTTTTTGTGTTCTTCGTTTTTGCCCGGTGGCAATACGTACGTACGAGTAGCTGGTGATATATATGTCCATATGTATAATATGACCGGTATCAAGTATTAAAGAACCCGACCGAAAAATGAAAAATGGTTGAACAACCAGCAGGCCAGCAGTGCGCAAGTAAGTGTGGACGGATGGACGGATGGATGGGCAACTCTTCATCCACTCTTTCTACGTACTCATCGTACGTATGTATATGATACGATATATATTAAAGAAGAGTACTGAGTGTAATGTACATATTCATATATACTGCTGTATGTACAAAAACAAACCTGTTTGCCTGCTGGGGTAGTATAATCGATCGATCGATCTTTTACGCGAGGGTATATTATTATATACGTTCGTACAGCGCACAGCTCACTCAGGATCAAAGATGTCGGGAGACATGTCAATGTCAAGCTGTCTGTCTGTCAAGGCTGTCTGTCACAAATCCAGCTGTCTAGTTATATGCCCCCAACCCCCCTGGCAGAAAAAGCCTCCTAGTATCTGTGGAAACCCCAATTTTATAGGGAGCTCCTATTTGCAGCATGCAGGCTGCGGCAGGCTGCAAAAAAAAAACACAGCTCGAAAAACTATACTGGTACTAGTTTTTGGGGGCACGGATGAACATTATAACTTTTAGCGGCTAGACTAATCCTAACTCTAACCCTAACCCTAACCCTAACCAAATGTTCATCCGTGCCCCAAAAACTAGTAATTTTTTTCGAGCTGTGTTTTTTTTTGCAGCCTACATGCTGAAAATAGGCGTAGTAGTAGTAGTAGTAGTAGTAGTAGTAGTAGTAGTAGTAGTAGTAGTAGTAGTAGTAGTAGTAGTAGTAGTAGTAGTAGTAGTAGTAGTAGTAGTAGTAGTAGTAGTAGTAGTAGTAGTAGAAGTAGTATATAGTAGATTATCTAATACAAACAAACATGAGTTTCTCGTCTGCCGTTGTGAGAAGGTTATAGTGCAGGAGGATCTGCATCGTAAATACGTATTAGTAGTAGATAGTACAGATAGATCCAACCCAGAAAACCTGTGCGCTAGATCATCCATTCATCATGCGGATTACTATAATACGGGTTCCAACCGGCAACATATGCCAGTCACAATCTCCCTTCTTCCCCTCGCTGCCTCGGCAAGGCTTTTGCTTTGGCATGGCCCATAGCGAGGGGGGGGGTCTTTCTAGCGAGCAAGGCTAGACTCACCCTCAAGCGGGCCGATACCTTCTTGCTGCTGCACACCCGCCGCGAAGCGTGCGCAGCGGTGGAGCTGGGTCGGCACTAGTGCGTCAGGCGCAAAAGTTTAGATGCACGGGCCTTTTTGGCCGTCGGTATAGACAGCAATGTCCATCTCATTTTTGTGCGCGGAGGCATCAAGAAGGTGGACGGACACTACGTACACGGCCCTAGGTGTGTTTACGAGAGGGAGCTGTACTGTCTCAGTAACCTGGCTTCGCCATCAAAGGAGGAGGGGGCGTGTGGCGACGGGCTGAAGATTGGGTTGGTTGACCCCTTCGGCGCGAGAATTTTTATTTTCCAGACCAAGCACACTGAGTGCAACGAGGCAGAAAGCGAGGAACCGACTGGCAAGGACAGCAACGAGAGCGTGTACGGACGGAGCGGGTCGAGTGTAGTCGTGCTAGGACTGGCCAGAGCGGCAACGGAGCAGCGCGCCGGAGCAACGGCGCCGGAGCAGCGCGCCGGAGCAGCGGCATCAGTGCATACGGGCGACATTGGCCCGTGGCGCACGGACAAACATTATTTTTGTTGACAAAACTATTCCGTTTTGTTCCCCTGAATGTTGGTGTTGGGTATGTTGGGATGACGTCACTGGTTTAGTAGAGAGACGCGGCAGAGATGGCGCGGATACCCCGGGTGCCTTAATTGTGTGCCTGCATCGTGGAAGACCCAATCAATGAGGAACGATTCCTAATCAGTGTCGATGTTTATAATGCTGTGCCTAACACAGACGTTCAGGATAGATTCGGGTAAATGCCAATTGACGTGATGGATTTGGTTGGCTGTTCTTTTTCACTGTGTGTCCGCAGACTGTCATTCTGGCAGCACTTCAGACAGCAGCTGCGTGCTCCATCTTGTTTCCACGCCTACCGTGTGTTTTTGTACAGACAGCACTTCAGACACACTAGTTACGCTGGAATCGGCAAATTCGTTGATAAAGAGTGGGAGGGGGGGGGGGGGCGATGCTGCTGTAGTCGAATGGAGATTGCGGGCGTGTAGTGCAGTTTTGAACACGCATAACAACATGCTGTAGGGATTTTAGGTGTACCTCTTCGGGCTTGTGTATCCTTTCCCTGCTATGTGTGCGTGTTCTTTAGGATTCTCTGATGGCTCTTGCGCTTTTGTGACCACGGGCTGTGATTTTGCTAGATTAGGCTATGGGGATTAGCAACTGACACGAGTTTAATGTGAAGACAACAACAACAACAACAACAATTGACGAGCGGAATAATGTTGTATTACTATACGAGTACATGTGGAGGATAGGGTACGTAGACACCGTCAACCTCTGATCACAAATGCAACCATGAAGATACGTTAACCAACGTCCGGTCTACGAGGCCTGCCATCATGGATGGTCTTCATAATGGTTGACGTTCGGGAGGACAAACCCCGAACGCTTCCTGGGAGCAAAGAGTCCTCCAAAATGGAGGCCCACTCTCACTCTTTTTTCAGGATATTTTCTTGCGAGACGCCAGGGAGATCTTATAAAGGCACCTCCTTGCCACATACCTGGTATCAACGAAGAAAGTACATGGTCGGGAATATATTTTACCTGCCTCGAAATATCTAGATCATGAAGTGGAAACCAATGATATGTCGGAGGTGTGAAAGCTTTTCCAAACCTCGGACACATAGATACTAGTAGGTCAAAATATCTATTATTATAGATAACCTACAGCTACGAGTACAGTAGCTGCAGCAGCGGTCGCGTTCCTCGCGTGACGTCGTGAGAGGTTGTGCAGGAGGATCTGTTAGTGATAGGTATTTCGCTACTACAGCAGTATGATAGCCAGTAGGCTACCGAGTCGTTGATCGGTAACATAGTCGTCTATAACCCAGAGCGCAGTAGCACGATCTATCCACGTACCACAACAGGATATGCTTGATATGACAGTTGTATTTTTTGGTACTCAAAGTGCGCGTAAGAAGAACGCTCCAAGAAAATGCTCCTCGTGGTGGTCGTTCGTCGGTTGTCGGCGCAATAGCAATAAGGCACGTCCACGAGTAAGCATCGACAACGATCTCGAGCAAACACCATCAGTATCGATGCTGGGAACGCTGTTAAGTATCGATACTGGGAACGTTGATGTAGCTCGGGCAGCACAAAGGCCAGAGATTGGCCGTAGGGCGTGCGTCTTGCTGAGAGCTGACTGATGATGGCACCTCCATCCTCTCACTCTCCTTTCTTCCTTCTCTTAATCGGCCTGAGAGCGCCATTTCAACATCATCAATATATTTCTTCTGAGCGAAGCTCGCAACCGGTTTTGCCTACGAGTAACAGCAATTCAAGCGCTTACCTCTTGACTATCATCATAGTCGGCCATCTTCCATCCTCAACAGGTTATGAGCCTCGATAGCCCCAGAGGATGAAGTTCCGTGAGCCTCAGGGAATGATGTGACTCGCGTCTCCACACGAGCTAACCCTAACACCGAGAATACCTGCTACGGTACCCTCACCGACGGTCAACTATGGGAAGTGCGCACGCTTATGCCAACGAAGGGATCACAGCAGATCAGCCTCGCGATAGGGTCTCTGGACTTCGCACACGAAGACGGAGAACCACCTCTGACATCAACAGCGTTAATGCAAGCCACTGGCAGTTTTAGCGACAAAAGCTAATCCGAGGAGGAGAAGCAGGAACGTGTATTCCCAACAAGTACGAGGACGCAATGAACTGCCGACAGCGCACGCAGTGGCTAGGAACAATCGACAAGGAAATTAAGAGCCGGCAGGAGCATGGGGTTTACGACTTGGTGCCTATCACTAGCGTGCCGAAGGGGAAGGGTCGTGTTTGTATACGTCGCTGTCAAACGTGTCCCTTGCTGGCCCACGTGCCTATACCATGAGTCGTCAAGGAGGAGTAGTAGATGTTGTACACTCGTACACCAAATACCAAAATACACACCAGGTGGGTCAATACCGTTTTGTCAGAGACCTCACCACATACACCACATACAGGAGGTAAGCCGCACCAGGATTATCACCGGCTGCACCCCTCACATATATACGAGCAGTATCATTGTATCAAAGCCCGGGTCGTATCATTAACATCGGCGACTACCCCCGTAAGGGGCAGCATCCACGCGAGGCATCCATTATCTCAGATCCTAATGCCTCGCCACACCATATAAAACCCCAATCTCCGAAGACCAGTATGGAACCCCCACATATCGGGAAACCAGTATCGAGCAACCGCATACCACAAACAAAGAACATCGGCTCCCGTTTCGTCTTTAAGAAGAAAGCGGACAGCGGGTTCAAGGCTCGACTCGTCGTCCAAGGCTACGTCCAGGAGCCCGGCATCGACTACAGAAAGTCGTTTGCACCAGTGTGCCGCCTTGGAAGCCAGCGGATATTGCTGGCAATAGCATGCGAACATGGATGGCCCGTCTACCAGCTTGGTGTTCAAGTGGCCTTCCTACTGAGCAAGATCGACTCTGAAGTGTACGCCAAGTTAGCTCCAGGACAAGAGGCTATGGATCGCAAGACTGGCGTACATTTGGGGATGAAGCTGAAGCGCAGCCTGTACGGTCTAGCACAGTCACCGGTCCTATGGCACGACACCACCGACGCGGCGCTGCTAGGTATCGGGTTCATGCTTACGTTGTCTGACTCTTGCGTTTATACGCATGAGAGCGAGGACACCTTCGCGATCCTGACCCTGTACGTTGATGACATCCTCATCACCGGGAGAAGCGAGGGAGTAGTGAAGCGGCGGGAGAAGGCTCTCGTGCACCGCTTCGCCATGACCGACATGGGCGAGGTCAGCCTTGTCCTTGGCATGGCCGTCACCCGGGATTACGATGTGGGAAGGCTGGCTCTCACTCAAAAGTGTTTCTACGTCAAGATAATCCTGGAGAGGTTCGGTATACTGGACTGCAACCCCGTACATACTCCGGGCTACGGGCCGGAGTTGTCAAACGAACAGCTGGACGAGAAGCTTGTGGTCGTTCGGGGCCTCCGATAAGCTGCTAAGCGCAACAGGCGTCAAGCTTTATCAAGCTATTGTGGGCTCGGTGCTGTATTTGGCTCAAGTTACCCGCTACGACATCTGCTACGCGGTGAACCAACCCATGAGGGCATGCAGTAAGCCGGCCGCAGTACACCTGACCGCGGCCAAACATCTACTCCGTTACCTGAAGGGGCATCCCGACCTGGCCATCGTTTACAAGAAAGGGCAGTTCCGGATGACCGGCTACACGGATGCGTCTTTCGCCGCTAACCCGTATAACCGCAAGTCAACTTCAGGCTTTCTCTTTTTCTGGACGGAGGGCCGATCAGCTTCGGGGCCAAGACGCAGACACTGAGTGCGCAATCAACGGTGGAGGCGGAACTAATGGCTATCAGCTTCGGGGGAAAGGAGGCTATCTACCTCTCCAACTTAATGATGGGCTTCAAGTCCTTCACCTCGGTTCCCATCAACTGCGACAGCACGGGTGCGTTACACGTTGCTGGAAACTCGACGTACAGCTCAAGGACGAAGCATTTTGCTTTACGGTTCTTCTTCCTGCTCGAGCTGGTCAAGGGTGGCAAGATCACCATCCACCACGTGCCGGCGCAGGAAATGCTCGCCGACTGCGCAACCGAGCACCTCGTCGAAAAAAAAAACGAAGTTCGGCTCGATCCTGCAATAGATCAAGCACTTCTCGGGCTGAGCAGGGATTCTTCGAATGAGGGGGATCGGGGTCGGTGTACACGTGGGGCGATGTCTCTCTACAATAATAGTATTCGTAGTCTGACAGCTGTAGTAATAGCGCTGGCACTGCCCCTTTGTTCCTTTGCTTGTGGGCGGCAGGAACAATGAGAGACCGTTCGATTATATGCTTGTTGCGAAATGAACGGAGTCACTGTTTTAGACTACTGCTAGCATCTTCTATTCTTGATCGATTGACTGACTTGAATACTGTTGCGCTTGATTCTAGTCTTGTAGGCTAGTAGGTAAACCTGTGTAAAACATGCAAGTTGTAAGGTGGGCAGAGACATAGCAGACTGCTTCGTATAATGTAGTTTGTTTCCCCATTTCTTGGTCACAAAGTGATTGCTGGGGTACTCGCATCTTATTTGGTAGCATACGTAAGCCACGGGTAGCGTATGTGCCAAGACTACACCCATATTGCCGCCGTTTATACATGGGCCTGAATATGCTGTTCAATTGGTGCCTACGTTAGAACATCTTCCCTGCAGAACACATTGTTGTGTAGATCTTCGAGATACGTAGAGTTAAAGTCAGTATCATCACGCAAGTAAATAAGTTCTCGTTAAGGATTTTTTCGTCCGTTGTCGCATGGCAAACTTGACAATGTCACCTCCATCGATGGGTCGTGTTAGCGATAGGTGCTTCGCTGCAGCAGTAGCCAGTAGCCTACCGAGTCGCTGATCGGTAACATATAGTCGTCTATAAGTCAGAGCGCAGTCGTACGTCGTAGCACGATCTATCCACGTGCCACAACAGGATATATATACTTTAGGGCATTAGCCAAAAATAGGTATACCTACGCACTTTGAGCCATTTATAGGTACACTGCGTAATGTACACCGGAAACGGCTTCCGGGCCCGCCTGATATTGGGCCTGCGCTCCATTGTAGCTACAAATGGCTCAAAGTGCGCAGGTACACCTATTATTGACTAGTCAATGTGCGTATCACCTATTTTTGGCTTCAACTGTACCTATAAATGGCTCAAACGACCACTTTGGCAACTGAAAAATAGACATACGGCCACACATTCACCCACGTTTGCTACGTATGGAATGTTGTTCCGGACTGCGCCAACGGCTGTGTAACTTAGACCCCCTCGTAACCGTATGGTATAAAAATGTACACGTATTTTATGAAAGTTTTTCCTACTACATACTGCACTACAGTATGTATATTATACTTTCAGCATAACGGCATGGAAACACTCGTCATTGTTGTTTCTCCCCATCGTATATATGTGTATGCGTAGGAGGGGTGTCGTACTGAATACGTATGCATTGATCGCGATACGATTTCTCGCGTGTAGGTAATGCGTGATAACTCCGCAGTGTCAGTGGTTGTACTGGTACGGTCGGCTGGTTGACAGTCCCGGCATATGATGTGGCCGTCTGTCTATATTTCAGTTGCCAAAAAGTGGTCGTTTGAGCCATTTATAGGTACAGTTGAAGCCAAAAATAGGTGATACGCACATTGACTAGTCAATAATAGGTGTACCTGCGCACTTTGAGCCATTTGTAGGTACATTGGAGCGCAGGCCCAATATCAGGCGGGCCCGGAAGCCGTTTCCGGTGTAAATTACGCAGTGTACCTATAAATGGCTCAAAGTGCGTAGGTATATCTATTTTTGGCTAATGCCCTATACTTTATATTAGCGTGGTATTGTTTGGTACTCAAAATGCGCGTATCAGTACTCCTGCAGTACGATACAGAGCGGTAGGCGGGTACTATACGTTCAGTTGTACGTACGTACAGCAGTACGTACGTACAGCAGCACGTATTTCGCTGCATTGCACCATGAATCTCTTGGCATTTTCAAGTCGGTCCTTGCACCACATCGTGGATCTCTTCTGCCCCCTTCCTTGCGCTAGGCTAGCGCCCTCGGAGTGCGGAAGCTTTGCTTTCTTCGCGATCTTTTTTCGTGTTGGAAGATATATATGTAGATATTCGCTTTCTGTCCTGTATTTTCTGCCGACATACACATTTTCATAATATGGAGCTCTTGGCATTATCAAGGCGCCAGTTGCAGCTAATTTATGTTCTTTTAACCTTTTCACATTTTTGTTAGGTTCTATTCTTCCTTCCGCGAGCGTAGCAGGCGGCGTTAGCCGCCCGCGCAGCGGAGCCCTTGTAAATACTATACGGCTCCCACACCCGTCAAAATCAGGAGGATCAGGAATCCATCTACTTCTACTACGAATCTATCTACGATTGCTCCCCTGAAAGATCTAGATGATGAAGAGTAGGAATCGAGATGATCTGTCCGGAGGTGTCATAAAAAGTGAGCTGTAAATAATGCCTTCCCTCAGAACAGGACAAATTATTGCTTGGAATTTTCGTGTCGGTTATTTTTTGCAGTGGTTTAAACAACGAAAATAAATATAAGGACCGTTAAGGTGTAATATAAATACGAAAAAAATCCTTACATTTCCGTCCACAGTGAGTGGTATATAATAATACCTGGTACCTGGTACAGGCAGTGTATACCAGAGGGTAAGTACCGTATCGTTCCCCTGGCACCAGGTATGTGTGATACGATATGTACATATCATACGAGTACACAACTTTATAGTACGCGGACTTTTCAATTCACGTGTCTGATCTACCAACCTTTTATCTTCCAAAATTTCGTTTTGAACCCCCGAAACTCACGCAGACAAAATGAAACTTTATGTCCAAAATGCCCAACGCCGTTCCCACCAATGGGGATTTCGAGGATTTCGGTAATTTTCCTGTCTGTTCTTGACTTATCTGTGTTTCTGTCTGTTCTGTCTTCCCTTCTCGCGCCGTAACGTTCAGCGCAGGAGCCTCTCCCTAAGCGACAACCATCCTCAGCAACTAGGATGGCCCACCGAGGCAAGGCAGTGACGATGGATCGAAGCGGAAGCGGTGCAGGCGATGCACGCCCTCCGTCCCCACCCCGCCTACGGCCGCAGAGCGGAAGCTACCCGGGCAGCGGGGTTGGTTCTGCAACAGCAGGAGGAGGAGGAGGAGGAGGAGGCGGAGGAGGAGTTGCTCGCCATCAAGAACAAAGACCGCCATCGCCTTTGCGTGATGAAGCCGCGTCCACCACTTCTACTGTGCCACCGTCCCCACAGCGGAGCCAGGCTACCACTCCTGGATGCGGGGGGGGTGATAGTCGGCTCCCGACGACCCCTCCGGCATCGCCGTCCCCGAACTCGAGGTGCGCTTGCCTTGTATATGCGGTTCGTGTTCCTGCTGCTGCTACTGCTGTTGCTGCTGCTGCCGCTGTTCTGTTCTTTCAAAAGGTGGAAAGTTGCGATGCGGCGCAAACTTTTATCTCAATGTTTTCACACCACTCTGTCTGGAAATGTAAGGACCATTTTATCTTTATTTTAATAATGAAATGATCTTTATATTTTCGGACATTATGGTAGAAGCTAGTACTTTGAGCATCTACATCTGGGTATACTCCCGACTCCCAACTGTTACGCGTACAGGTACGTGCATGCCTCGACAACGATATCCCTTCCCTAGGTACCTGGTATGTACGCTTCTTCTGTCGTAGATATCCGACATCTACTGCTGCTGCTGCACACATATAAAATATTTTACTTCGTTCTCTCGGGTACCCTCCGATAGTATATACCAGGCACCAGGTTACCTGGTACCTGGTACGCAACGTAATCCTACCTGGTACGTACTGCTGCTGTAAATAGTTTCGGCCGATCTACCCGTACATTACGTTACGACAGAGTACAGGACCCCGCGTACGTATGTATGTACCGTATGATACTGTAAAATACCCGCAGGTACACGTACCAGGTAGTATGATATGTACATTCACCACTTGTAGTAATACGACGTACGAGTATTACGTAGTTTAGTCACAGCAGTAATCGTAGAAAAATGAGCAATAAGTAAGGAAGGCTGGAATTTTTACAGCGTCGTTATTACTGAAGAACGCACCCATTTCAACAAAAAAAAAAAAGCCCAGGAACCAGCTTCCTGTTTCTTATTATTGATATGTACGAAAACACCCTTCGTATGTACTTTCGCACGTACTCGTGGCGTGCTGTGCATATACCCCGATAAAATCTTCAGTGCTTTTTTACCCGGGTAATTTTCTGTCGAAAATGACAGTAGTACCGGCATTTTTACCCGCAGGGGTAGGTTTGTACGGTCCCCTTTCATCCCCTCTGTCTTACTCAATAGTGTTATTACATATCATACAGATTAGTAATATGTAGAAACAAGCATAAACGACAGCCGTCGACATAAATCAACTATCGTAGTTGATTTATGTCGACGGCTGTCGTTTATGCTTGTTTCTCTGTACGTCGTATTATATTATAACTGAAGGTTGCGGGTTTTCCGCCGGTCGCCCGTCGCCCGCCACAAAAGCACCACCAGTACATACCCAATCTCCAATATGGTTGTTATGTTATTATCAATAATAAGTGTTGGATATCGTATCGAAAGCTCGATGTATCGTACGTATACAGCAGTACAGGACACCTAATAAGAAACAGGAAAGCTGGCCCAGGCTGGATTTCTTATTTGAGAGAGGGTGCTTTCTACACTATTTTCAATATAACGAGTCCCGAATTTCGTATTCTCCTCTAAATCTCAGCCTGGATTTCTTATTAGCCTGTACTTCGATAGGTGTCCTGTACTCTACGTATATCGAACGCATTTTGTTACCGGTATTAATCATCACGTAGGTTTTTCCCTCCATCCGCTGCCTTCACGTGTTTTTTAATGCAGGTACTGAAGTGAACGAAAGCTTCCACAGATGCTTCGAGTATACTCGATACTCCGAGTATACTCGATACTCCGAGTATACTCGGAGTGTGAAGTACGTTAGGAGCATCTTTGCATCATTTTAAAGACTCGGCCGTCATTACTCCCAGGTTCTGGGAACATGTGACTGGCGTTTATACTCGTAGCATTCCAAAATTCACAGATGCTCCCATTACCTCGGAGAATAATTAGAGTATTTTCGAGAAAAAATACTTCAGGTACTTTGTGTACTCGCAGTACTCCGAGTATCGAGTACATTTCGTACTCCGAGTACGAGTATTAGAGTACTGGCGGCCTGAATACTCGGAGTACTTGGAGTATGAGCAGTACTGTAGCCCCAAATACTCGGAGTACAAGGAGTACCCGCAGTATCGGACCTCGAACTACTCCGAGTACAAGCAGTATCGAGAGTGTTCATACCCGAAGTCCGAAATACTCCGAGTACACGAAGTACCTGAAGTATGTTATCTCCAATACTCCTTACTTTACTCCAAGGTACTCGGAGCATCTGTGAAAGCTTCCACCGATGCTCCCAGTATACTTTATTTCGTACTCCAATCACTGAGAGTATTGCAATACTGACGGCCTAAATACTGCAAGTACTGGAAGTGCGAGCAGCACTGAGGGCCCAAATACTGCGAGTGCTGGGAGTGTGAGCAGCACTGAAGGCCCAAATACTGCGAGTACCGGGAGTATGAGCAGTACAGAACCCTGAAATACTTGAAAGTATTACAGCAGTATTCCACCATAGTGAACCACGAAATACTGCGAGTATGGCAGTATCCGCAGTACAGAGTCTCGAAATACTGCGAGTACTCGCAGTATCCCGCAGTTCATAGATAGGTAACTGATCGATCGTTTACCCCTCTCAGCATGTAGTACCCTCACATTTGGCGTCGTCGGTAGGACACAGGTTCTAATCTGTCTTCGAACGTTTCTTTTATAGAAACGCTTGCGCGTGCATCCCCCAAAAAGCATGTCTACCTGGTTCCCCAGCTATTGAAACATCAGTAGGTAGACTACCACACATAATGCCAAAATACCGCAAGTACACCAAGTACTTTGACCCCTTAAGAACTGGTCCCACGAATTTGGAGACAACATACTTGGAATTAGTGTGGGACGTTTTTTTTCAGTTATGAATGGGTTAAAGTGTTTTTTCTTGGAAGTAGTTTACGTACTCCCAGGTACCAGGAACATCTGTGAAAGCTTAAGCTTCCTTGTATCATATATACCAAATATCGAAATGGCATCCTTATTATTTTTGTCTATCGGTATCGTATATACTTACCGAACTCGATTATCGTTTGATGTCTACTACGTAATGGATGTACAGCAGTACCGTATACGACGGTGTATATCACACCCCCGGTGATAGCGTTCGGGGCTCTAAAAACCTTGTCACCATCTGTGTTACACTACGGGGCGGGGTGGCGTACAGCGTACCCCGGTGATAAGGTGGGTAATGCATTTGGGATTAGATACGTAAAGAGCATCACCGGGGTGGTATACTCTACCGAGGGGTGTCATACAATTTGATGGGATAACAGCGGTTGCAAAGGAGTTAGGCTGCCACACTGAGCAGGTAGGGGTGTGATAGCAGGTACTGGTTGGAGATGTTGCTGCCACACTCCAGGAAGGCAGCAAGGGGTGTGACAACAAGGGGTGTGGTAGCAGTGGTTAGAGTTGTGCTGGCAGCTTGCACATCTGCTGTGGGTGTGGGGGCCTCAGCAGCAGATGTCGTGCCTGGCTTTGTCTATGGGCTCTGCTGGGGGAGCCTTGGTGGCAGACGCTTGCGCCGGCTTGTCGAGAGCTGTGCGGTAGTAGCCTTTACAGCAGCAGGAGGCACAGGTGTGGGTTTCAACAAAAAAAAGCGTTATCGAGCCTTGAGTACCGGTAGCAGCAGTCGCTATACATGGCGGCGAGGAAGAGTTTGCCCACTGCGATGGGCCATGCGTTCGTAAGCCTTTGCACCTCCTCCACCTCCGTATTGCTGGTTTTCATCATTTGCTGTGGTACACTCGCACACCTTGGGGTATTGCGTGCTTACTAACGTCACGGTATCACCCAGGTGATACCATGGGGTGTGTCACAGTGAATACCTGTGGAATATGAGGCATGACACCTCAGGGGGTGTGGTTTACAACGCACCCCGGTGATAAGTCGGGTGGATGTTTCGGGATTTATTTATTTTCATCACCCGAGTGTGGTATACAACGTATAGGGTGGTTGATGAACTCCGCCGTATACGGTAACGAAGTTGACCCGACAGGTGGTGACGGGGAGGGGAGGGGCGCAACAAGTGTGTGATGGCTCTGGAACCCCAAGAGGCAACGTTGGCAGAAATATTCCAAACACACTCCAACTCTTTGTTTTTCGCCGATTGCGGCAAGGGCGGTAGCGGAGGTGTATGTATACTCGTATACTCGGGGTATATCTGTGATACTCGGGTCTATATCACATGTATACCCTGGGATCGAGATACTGCCCTACTTATACTGTACCCGGCGGGTAATATACGGTAGTGGTCTCTCTATAGTGCCGGTCGAGTGGTGCCGGCTGCCCGCCTATACGTAGTGCTTGTGAAATCACTCGGCGCAGATGGGATTGACCAGTGCGGCAGTGTGTGGAGTAGTGCCGGTTGCCGGTATGGTGCCGGTATTGTTGGTTGGCGCATACCTGCACTGCTGGCTGTAGAGGGGACCACTACCATACCTGTATAGCGCCAAATACCTACCCATGCTCGGGTTTACCCTTGGTTCCTACCCGGGGTAGAACTTAAAACCGACAGGGATTCGTACGACATGATAGCCGGTAGGTTAGACTTGTTAACGCCCCACTCCCCACTTCCGTACACGCGAAGTTGTCTATAAATAGCTGTCGCTGTCGCTGTCGCTGTGAATTATGTACAGTGGGTACCCCTGTCTAAGAGAGATGTGGTATATACAGGCCGAAAACAACTATATTAACTGGCTTTCTCTCTTATGCACGGTGGAAAATATGTAGCGTTACTGCTGTAGGCTCGTCCAGCTAATTTGGCCTCTCTTAACCGTACTATTCTCTTATATAGGGTACCCTCTCTTAAGTCGGGGTACCCACTGCTGTATCGGAACTCGTACAGCAGGGTACTTGTATACAGTACGTAGGAAGCCCCCTGTTAAGGGACCCTACTATTAATATTAATAGTATAATAGTGCGTTCGGGATTGGAGGTCCCTTATATAGCGACGTCCCTTATCAGAGTTGTTACCGACCCTTTACAGACAGTATAATAGTGGGTAGAAATGGTGAGCAAAAAAATGAGATCCCTCATACACAGTCTTCCCTTATCGCGGGGTCCCTTAAAAAGGGACTACCTACCTGCTGTTACGTCGTAGCTCTCGTCATATTGTGAGGGTTGGTTGAAGAAATTTGGAAGATCGTAGACCCCTCGGTCGGCGATCGAAATTCCGGCTCTAGCCAGCTCAAAAGGGTTTCCTATGATAAATGCCCCTATGTTTGGCTCGGTGTAAATTAGGTTTTTTATTGTCGGCGCCCGCCCGTCGGAAATGTGTCGCATTTTTTTACTCGCCGTCGATTTCGTGTCGCAGTGGTTTCATTTGATTAAAGTAGGTTTTCATACGACTGGATACCCAACCAAAAGGGAACAGGGGGTATCATGAGAGGTTCGTCGGTCCTTGTCGTTTTTTGCTCGAGGCCCGCCCCGCCCGCAGCCCGTAGCAGTGTGCACGAAGCAGCTCCAAATGGGGCCAGCCTCTGACGAGTATGACAAGAGCTTGCCAATTACACCACCAGAGTTAAAAAGCGTGCCCCCGTGAGCGGTGTGTGGCAAGTACTCGAGGTATCATACGACTACTCGTACGTAAAAATGAGCACAAGTACAAGCAAAACAGACTAGGCCAACACACACGACGACGACAACATCCTTCAACCTAACGAGCTTGAGGCTGCTAGTGCTGCTTGCTGCTGTTGCTGTTGCTGCTGCTGCGGTCGTGAGAACGCTCTCCCCGCGACCGAACGAGCGTCGAATGACACGAAGAAAATAGGCACCTGGGAATCAAAGGGAATATATACACTTGCTCTATGACTTCATAGCTCGGCATCGGGGACACTGCGGACACTGCCAGATCGATAAATTAATATAGTTTTTGTACGATGCACGTATTGTGTTGCTTTCAGCAGCGACGGAGAAGAGTCCTTGCACCCTTTGCTTGATATCTCATTAGCCCCGATGAGTTGAGCGGAGTTGAACTATATTATTGATAGCTCTCCATGTTTTCTTTTGACTGCGGTTACTAGCTCGCTGGGCATCCGACTATAGCGCTCGTGGTGGCGGCGTTGCTGAGGGCACCTCAAGGGGGGGAAAACGCGAAAATCGTTGAAGCTACAGCCACCCGCGTCAAAAACGCCGGGAAAATAAATCGAGTTTTTTTCCTTTTTTTAATTTTGTTTACGAAAGGCGCCGCTATTAAAAAATTGCCACCTACGAAGGCGCCGTACCCATAGTACATATTACCACCCCCCCATACCATTCCCACGAAGATATCACTAACTGTATGATATAAGAGCTATCGCTAGGAACTCGCGCGGCAGAAATACTTGTAACTCCCATCAACTTGTGTGCGTCAGTTGGAGAGTGTGGAGAATCATAGATATCGTAGATATCTTTCGGCGGTCTCGTAGAAACGCGGTTGTATCATACCGTATTGTAGGTATGATAGGATTCGGCTTCAGCCAGCTCGAAAATAGAAAATGGTCCCTATTGTTTCGGCGCGGTGTGAAGTTAGAAACTTGCGTCAGCACAAAGACCTTGTGTAATAATAGTACTGACTGCACACTGCTATATGATCAATGGCATCTCCTTGATGCCTTGACACCTGACCCAACGGTGGGCGGTATTACTCCTGTATGATACTACTTGTGTTGCCGTCGCACTATCAATAGTTATCAATATGCATAAGTAGCAACTTGTTATAGCGACATACCTGGTACTGTTCAACCAATCGCAGCAGTTGCATACTACAGGAACCCAACAAGGCGCTCTTGTAAGTTGCGCCGCGCACGCTCCTGGTGGTGCCCACCCCCTTCCATGAATCCCGACCCTTACCATGAACCTCTCCCATGGCTATGAACCCCTTCCATGACCCCGAAAACCCTTCCCATAACCATGAACCCCCTCCTTGATCATGGACCCCTTCCGTGAATCCCTTCCATCACAAACCCCTCCCACAGCCCTTCGATGACCGTGAATCCCTTCCATGACCACGAACTCCTTTCATGCCAATAATAATTTCCATTAACGCCTTCCATGACCATGGACCCCTTCCATTTCAACGAATCCATGACCATTAACCCATGAACCCCTTCCGTGAACCCCTTTAATGGCTATGAACCTCTTCCTTGACCGTGAACCGTGAGCCCCTTTCCATGACCATACACCCCTTCAATGGTCATTTACCCCTTCCGTGATCATGTACCGCCTTCGGTGAATCCCTTCCATGACCATGAACCCCTTTCATGACCCTGAACCCCTTCCACAAATCCCTTCGATGACCATGAAACCCTTCCACGAACCCCCCTTCCACGAACCCTATCAATGACCATGAGCCCCTTCCACATGCATACCTTCCATGACCATAATCACCGCCATGATGGCCATGAAACGCTCTTCCATTTACAGTAGTTCCCTTCTATTATGACCTTTCACCCCCATTTCGAAAAACCGCTTCCATGACCATGCCATGAGCCATTTCCACGAATCCCCTATTCCATGACCGTTCACCCGTCTCATGAACCCCTCTCATGACCATGCACTCCTTCCATGAACCCTCTCTCCCCATCATGCACGATCAAAACGACAACAAAAAACAACGATGTTGTGGGGGGGGACACAAACACCCTAAAAACGAAAACGCCAACAAAGAAGATGCAACGCCGTGAGCCAGCGGGGGGACAAGGGAAAGTACATGGTGATGGGCGTGCTGTCGAGCGCTTTGGACTTGGCGAAGGCGGCTGTTGCGCACGACGAGCAGGGAGCTCTGCCGGAGAAAGTGCTGCCGTATTATAAGAAGGTGAGGGGCAAAGATGCTACCGGGTACCAGTATCTGCGCATATTACGGGGTAACATACATGTTACGTAGATGTACCGCTCTGTCCCTAAATGTGAGGACCGTTTCACAGCTCAGACAGATCATACATATATTTCCCACTTGATGATCTAGATCCGAATGTCAAGGCAGATTCATTCCCGAGATTGTACATACGTGCGTATGGTATGATCTTACGTGTAAATCATGTATCCGGGGTTGGACCCGTATGATCGGCATTATCTAGCGCGGGTTTCATGGGTTTGATATGTTGTATGCTAGGTCCTGCACAATCTCTCACAACGGTAAGTGAAGAACTAGATGATCTAGATGATCTAGATGATGATCTGTCTGTAGATGATCTGTTCGAGGTGTGGACTGTTTGTATCTCCATCTTTAATAAAAAACGTCCTCATATTTTAGAACAGAGCGACACACCATAACCATCAGTCAGCGCTGGCTTCATGGCGTGTGTCTATAGTATCAACACAAGGTTCCCCTTCGGGATTGGTTGTGGTTGGCTTGAAATTCCGGGGGGGGGGTGTCGCAAGCTGAAAAGGGAGACCACAGCAGGCGTTCGTACCTCGCATATACCAGGTACCAGCTACGTGCTCGTACGTTAGCCACCGTGCAAGAACGAACACCATAAACAAGCTCTTGGAAGCTAACTAAAAAGTAAGTTCGTATCATGGCCACCGGGCAAGCATCCGGGTAAGTAACGCCGACCAGCCCAAACGAGTTTATAGTTACTTCTATATACTATTTTTCAGAACCAAATATGGTGTGTTAACCATAGGAGGATACCTGGTTGTAAGAGTCCATTGCGAGTTCTGATTGCTATTTCCAATACCCCCCCGTAATGGTAGACCGTTTTGTTTGGGCGCGCCGAAGCCTCTTTTTGTGTCCTTTGCTTGTGCTCGTTTTCGTGTAGGGGGCGGTCAGGCAAAAGGGGTCAAACCGTGTTTATCGTATTGAACATATCAATAGCATACAATCGCACGTATCACACGGGTGGTAAGGTAACACCCCCCCCCCTGGATACTGTAGTCAAGATAACACACCCCCTCGAAACTGTAATCAAGATATCACACCCCCCTGGATCCTGTAATCAAGATAACAAACCCAGGGAGGGCACACAGACAAACGAAAAATCGTGGTGGCTTTGGAAATGCCAATATCCCGGCGACATATTTTCAATAATAGACGCCACCGCTCGGCGGTTGTTTGCTCCTTTTCCCTTTTTTTTTTGTCGAGAAAACAATCAGCTGCGAAATTTCGTCCGAGGGTGGGTGTGCTCTTATCACCCGGGGGATAAATGGTCACCCGGGTGATAAATGGTAGCATCTTCGGTCATGGGTGAGGGGTGAGGAGGAAAGGGAATACATATTAGACGAAACGGAGGCTCATCTTAACGAAAGATAAAAGCTGTCAGGAGACATGTCAAGCAAAAGGCAAAACGTAGCGCTGCTGTCAAGGGTGTATGTATATAATAGGGCC
The DNA here is from genome assembly GCA_008828725.1 of Saccharina japonica. Classification (NCBI taxonomy): domain Eukaryota; class Phaeophyceae; order Laminariales; family Laminariaceae; genus Saccharina; species Saccharina japonica. The sequence continues at coordinate 23,118 of MEHQ01003989.1, forward strand.
GGGGGTTCCATTGTATCTCCTAGTACGGGGGACCATAGTAAATACTAGTAAATAGCACCTGCGGTACACACAAAAAACACTACCTGGTATATGTTTCCCTATTTTTACTAACAACATTTGGTCCTATTTACTGTCTTCCCCCGGGATAGTAGTTTGGTGTCAGTCAAGGCATGCCAAGGCTAAGGTTGCTGCCTGTCCAAGGTGGGAAATTGCTTTTTCCTTGCTGTCTCCTAGCATCTGTGTATCCTAGCATATGCATGTGGCGTGAGTCGTCGATTTTTTACTTCCGTGGCCGAGCTGTATGCTGTTGCGCGCTGAGGCGTAAAATATGACCGGGGCAGACGGAAATTAAGAAATGCGTGATCCACCTTGTTTTATCCGGTTGAGATTTGAGGGTTTTAGAGAGTATAGTCTATACATATATCAGGTACATACCTGGTCGTGGTTTTGTTGAGTATAGTCTATACATACCTGGTAGTGACGGTTACGATCTGGAAAAATGGTTGAAGTTTGTAGTCTACAATAACTTCGACGCGAGTCGACGAGGGTAGAAAGACGTGTGAGTCTTCTCGCGATGAAAACGAAGACACGAACCGTACTTAGTGGGGAGGGGGGACAAGAGTCTGCTAATATTACATATGCGGGGGGAGGAGAGTCTGCTAATATTGCATATGCGTCCCCGGATCTGAGTTGCGATTATTAATAGAAGGGAGAGAGAAAAGAGCAGGGGCGAACAAACTACATGGGACTAAGAACATCAAACAACTTCCTACGTATCTTCTCGTTGCATCCCCATCCCGAGAATTTTCCTGGACGGTCCGGATTGCGAGTAGGGTTAAGGCCACGGCGGAAATCCCAGCAATCTGTTGTCAAGCACAACAGTAGTATGGGCTCGCAAACAAGAAACAATTAATCTTGAGGGTTGTGAACCGAAAACCGAAAGTTGGTTTTTGAGGTCGGTTTTTGTGGGGTTTTCCCGACCGAAAAACAAGATTTTTTTCCTCCGGCTTATTTGAAGAAACAAAAACGATCGAAACCGACCGACGTTTTCGGTTTTTCACCGAAATACCGTTCGGTTTCGGTGAAAACCCGAAAAACCGACCAAGCCTTTTTTCGTTTTCGGTTCGCAACCCTGACCATGCCTGATATGAGCTAAAGGCTTTTTGGCACCATCCTTGGACAACCTTGAACATAGTCTGTTCTGTACCCTGGTAGGATTTAGTGTCGCACTCGCCGATGAGCACGGTTTCTTAATCCAATTATTCTTAGCGTCCTCCAAAAAAAGTGAGCCGTTTTTTCTTGTTCGGTTCTTTCTTTCTTATTCGCGGGCCTATACTGCTGTAGGCGTGCGTGGGCGTTTCGCCAAAAATTCCGAACTACTTGGAAATGGAGCAAGGTATGATACGCATATACGACTTGCAAACAGTTACGTATTCAGTTTTCTACATTTCAGAAAAATTGCTTCAAATGAGTATGTAAGAGTCCCAAGAGTTTTTCAGCTCTTTTTTTTCTCTCTTTTCTTGGCCAAACAGTTTAGGAACAGAACCTCACCACGGGATCGAAATTTTCCCATCCGGTTTTTTTCGGGTACTGGTAGGTCAGCTTAGTACCCTGTGCACGGCTGGTGAGAAAGAGCTTCTCAGTTTTATTTTTTGTCGTTGTACCTAACGAGTCCCAGAAGCCCTCTTTCCAACCGCTGCAGAAAATACCGAATATGGCTGTTACTCTTAAGTCTGCCCCGATATATTAGCACCGTTTTTATGTAAGAGTAATGCATAAAAGGTGCTTCTATTTTGGGACAGAGTGGTATACATACGCATAGGGCTAGCTAGCTGGAGATGATTGAGGATTTTTTAGTCGCCGACTACCGTATATGACAGTGTATACTGTATCGCACTCCCTGGGGTGAATTTCAAAGCCAATTTTCTCCATAATCAGGGGGGCACCGACAACGAAAAAGGCGGCTTTCGGAGCATCTCGTCGAGATCTTTTCATAGACGGGTCGCACGGGGTTAGCGCTCGACCGATCGTCGAGAAAATCAGCGTTGAAATTCGTCCGAGGGGGTGTGGGTATACAGTGTCATATACGGTAGATGTTGATTGGTCTCGGTACTATACAATTATTAATACAGTAAGTTGCGTGAGGTAAAAATTGCGGGGTACTGCGTATTCGCATCCACAACTGGAGCGTTTGTGACTCGACCTACTACTGCTGTACATACGTGTGGTTTATTTCATTGTGCCACCCTGGGCGGAAATGTAAGGACCGTTTTGTATTCATATTAATGTATTAGCGCTTCTTATATTCCGCCCAGCGTGGTATTTGTTAAAGACTCGTGATGCAGTTAAGTCGGTTTAGCTGGCTTGCTTTGTCACCCAACTAATAGCTACTAATCACCAGCCGTGAAGTTCGGCTAACTCACAGTCGTGCTGTTTTCAAGTATTATAGAGTGTTTGCGCAAAAGACTTTTTAGAAAAATACTTTTCTAAAAATTGTCCCGCGGTAAAAATTAGCGGTATTTTTCTGAAAAAACGACCGGAAAATACTTTTCAGAAGTAACGATTTGGCCAGAATTTGCGGTACTTTTTGTGCTCTCTGTTTATTGGCGTACAACGTACCGAGATTTCACCCGACGCACTGGGTCTCATCGACACCACCGAGAGCCGTACCTTGCACAGCCGACAAAAGCGCTGCTACTCGCAACACGGCACCTAACCGCGGAGCGCGCCGAGGCTCAAAATGTGTAGGCTGGAGTATGGCACGGACGAGTGGCGTGGGGCTGTCACGGCGGGCCGCTGCTGCGGCACCCGCCCACTTGATGTCGTCGTGGAAGGTGCCTCGATCAGAAATTGGTAGTCGTACGTGCCGCCTGTATACCTCCCCATGATACAGCATGAAAAGTCTTGTGTACCATCTCCGTAACACGACCGTGGTGGCGGCAGCACAGCAGCTGAAGCTACAGCTGCAGCAGCAGCAGCAGCAGCAGCAGCAGCAGCAGCAGCAGCGGCGGCGGCGGCGCGGCGGGGGCGGGCGCGGAGGCGACTGCGCCGCTGTGCGAGGGGGTCGGGCGTGCTTGAATCGTAGCGTTGGCACTCGTAGGCTCGAGCAGCAGCACAATAGTAAGAAAAAAAGCCAATCCCATGATTGAAAGTAGCAAAAACGGAAGCTGCTCGCTACTGAGCTGCTGCTGCTGCTGCTGAGCTACGAGTACTACTGCTGCTGAGCTGCTGCTGCTGCTGCTGCTGCTGCTGACCCTAGCCACCCCTAGGAGAGTACGAGTAGCTGCTGCTAACTGTGCTGCTGCTTCTGCTTGTGTCTGGGTATACAGCGGCTGCCGCCGATGCTGGGTTGCGGCTGCTGTTGATTTATGCCCTGCTTGTATTCGTTGCTGTTTTTGCTATAGGATGCACCTGGTACCACGAGTCGTTTGTACATACGTTCATGCTGTGCTGGTACACGGATTTTTGTTTCTTCGTTTTTGTCTCCCCGTGCTCACCCGCTTCCCTGTTTCATACGGCACGAAGGGTTTGCAAAGTCTTTTTTGGGTTTGCTTTTGCGCAAACACTAAGAAATCGTGAGGGAAAGGAAATTCACTTTTTTTAGCGTCCAGAAAAATATTTTCTGAAAAGACTTTTGCGCAAACACTCTAAAATAACAGATTTACCCCAGAGAGCCCTGGGGTACCCCCCAACGGTGTGGCAGTTATGCTCTATATAGACGTAACACTAAGATGTTTTCTTCACTCTTTGTCCGAAAATGCTAAGGAACCGTCTTTGAATATTGATTATACGACCAAAATAAATGCACCGCTGAGTGACTGGGTCCTCGTGAAAGCTCCCAACGCGTCACGAGGCACTCGACACATCGCACACTCCGGAGCTGATGGGGAGTTCGAGGATGCTGGATAATTACTTTGTGTGTGGTGCTTCCTCTCACATTAAACCTTCCTTTCTACCCGTCGACATCCAGCACACCCAGTGTCCGTGCCGATTCTTCATCCTGAAAAGGTACCAGTTCTTCTGTGGTCACAAAACTACGACAGAGATACTACGCTCAGTGCAGTAAGCAGAGCAGACAAGTGTTGTTTAAACTAAGTTCCTCCGTAATTTTTATTAGAATGCCCCTATGTGTGTGTGTGTGTTCTTCACATTAAACCTTCCTTTCTACCCGTCGACATCCAGCACACCCAGTGTCCGTGCCGATTCTTCATCCTAAAAAGGTACCAGTTCTGTGGTCACAAAACTACGACACAGAGATACTACACTCAGTGCAGTAAGCAGAGCAGACAATGCAACGCCATATACGACAGGCAAGACCTACCCTGCTAGCAATCCAGGTGCATGCAAGAGAAAAAAAGAGAAAAAAGAAAAAAGCGAAAAGAAAAAATAATAAAAAGTAAATATACTGAAGCAAATCAATAATCAAGCAACCAAATAAAAAGCATGACAAAAAAAAGAAAGAAAGTGTCGTGCTTCTCCCAGAGGAGATGCGACCTCCAATAAAAAACCAAATGAAATGAAAGAAAATAAAATGGACCGAAACAGCGCCAACAGAGCAAGACTGAGAACGACAGGATAGGACAGCCAGCCGGAGCACACCGAAGGCCAGCCGAGGCAGGTTTGTGCCCATAGTACAGGCAGGTTCTACCAGCTAGTCGGTCTGGCGTACTGGTACCTACTCTGTTTGCCGTCTCTTTCCTGCTTTCGTCCGCCGTGGTTTCCGTACGAACCCCCCCACCCTCCGTCTCCCTTCCCTTGGGCGCCACCCATACAACGGGTACGTGGCACTTCCAACTCAATTCCGTTTCGTTCTCGTGTAACACACGAGAGTCCCGGAAAGAGAACGGGGAATGACAAAAACAAAATGAATACGTACGTAGCTAAGCCACCAAAGAAAGTCCTAGGAAAAATACGGAAGGCGGAGAAACAAAGGCAAAAGCGATCACGGTAACATAAAAATGAAGCTGAATACAGTAAATGTCGAAGTGCGTTGCATTGTCTGCTCTGCTTACTGCACTGAGCGTAGTATATCTGTGTCGTAGTTTTGTGACCACAGAACTGGTACTGGTACCTTTTTAGGATGAAGAATCGGCACGGACACTGACTGGGTGTGCTGGATGTCGACGGGTAGAAAGGAAGGTTTAATGTGAAGAACACACACAGCAGTGTCCGTGCCGATTCTTCATCCTAAAAAGGTACCAGTTCTGTGGTCACAAAACTACGACGCAGAGATACTACGCCCAGTGCAGTAAGCAGAGCAGACAATGCAATGCCGTATACGACAGGCAAGACCTACCCTGCTAGCAATCCAGGTGCATGAAAGAGAAAAAGAAAAAAAAATCGAAATAGGACTTGTGTGTGTGTGTGTGTGTGTTCTTCACATTGATAGAAAGGAAGGTTTAGTGTGTGTGTGTGTTCTTCACATTAAACCTTCCTTTCTACCCGTCGACATCCAGCACACCCAGTGTCCGTGCCGATTCTTCATCCTAAAAAGGTACCAGTTCTGTGGTCACAAAACTACGACACAGAGATACTACACTCAGTGCAGTAAGCAGAGCAGACAATGCAACGCCATATACGACAGGTAAGACCTACCCTGCTAGCAATCCAGGTGCATGCAAGAGAAAAAAAGAGAAAAAAGAAAAAAGCGAAAAGAAAAAATAATAAAAAGTAAATATACTGAAGCAAATCAATAATCAAGCAACCAAATAAAAAGCATGACAAAAAAAAGAAAGAAAGTGTCGTGCTTCTCCCAGAGGAGATGCGACCTCCAATGTTGTTGGGGTCGGCGACGGCGCCTTCCACTGTGTTGTTGGGGTCGGCGACGGCGCCTTCCTCTGCGACCTTTACAGGGCCCGCACTCTGATGAGTTGGTGGAGTGCGCCTCTTTGTGGCAGAACACTCGTAATAGAGTGCAAAGATATTGAGATCGAGCTGAGAGAGAGCAGTATGATGAAGGAGCTCTACCGTCCAATGAGATACCTAGACAGCTACATAAGAGAAAATAGCGCATTTCAAAGGTGCTAGAGAATGAGAAGGACTCCATTGAGTCGAGATCAGAAGCACACTAAGTTGTAGAGAAAGACCCGTCTACCGAGAGGAGAACAGCACGAGTTACTACACCGGGAACATCGATGAACTAAAGACTAGTATTCGGGGGGACAGAGAATTGAGTTAACAGGTCCAAGGATCGCACGTACAATAAGCATGAGACAGGAACCTGATATAGTAAGTTGAGAAGTATTTTTATTCAGCATATTTGGTCCTGATTACTACAGTAACAGTAGTACAGTATGTTCCCCCGTAAGAGTACATTTACGTGTATAAAAGGTCTTGGCGGGCCAAACCTAGAAGGTCAACCGACATTTTTTCTGTGTGAGAGGCAGTAACGCCTTCCTAGCAAAGACCTTCCCCTCTACTGGCCGGAAATATAAGGACCGTTTGGTCTTCGTATTTATACCCGAACGTTCTTTCTATTTCCGGATAAGGGGTTCCTGGTAAAAGGGATATATACGGGGATACTGTGTACCTGGTATATCGTATATATGTAAATAAAGGGCCTCCCTTTCGTGCCAGCATGCCAGGGACCCCGCGCACGGGGTATGATATGCATAGTACCGGTAGCCGGTAGTGGTCCGGGCGGACAAACGTAACAAGTACGCCCGCTCTACAGCTGCTGTCACCACTAACTTTAGCAACGTGCATACATGCTACTCCATTTCCAACTAGTGTTCTCCCAGAATGTGAGTACAGTTGTAAAGGTTTTTACTCTAGCCCTACCCCCATCCCCAAAGCTAACGACAACTTGGAAACCCCAAACCACCTATCCCCTTTAGAACGTAGAGGTTCGATTTGCACCTTTAGTGTTACAGGGACGAATTATTGGTATATACTCGGAAATAGTTGGATAATGTTTGCAGTGAGTGGTACTATTAATACCACTCTCCAGAAATATAAGGATCATTTGGGTGTTAGTAAGACTTAATGCTAAAGCCAACGACAACTCGGAAACCCCAAACCACATTAGTTATCCACTTGAAAACTTGTAGAAGTTCGAACTGCACCAGTGTTTCAGGGACGAATGATTGATACCTGGTATATACTCGGAAAATATTTAGATACTGTTTGCAGTTATTAAATAGTGGTATTACCACTCTATTCACAAATGCCATGACCTTTTTGGCGCGCCCTATGTGCAGGAGGGCCCGGCACATGACTTTTTGCAGGACGTGTGTGGTCAATTTCAACTTTCCACGTCGCCCGAAACCAACCCGACCCCTGACCTAACCCTAACGCTAACCCTAACCTTAACCCCTGCCCTTTGAGGGGCTCGAGGTCGGCAGGGGCAGTCACGCGGCTCCGCCGTGTGTTCTGGAGGCGTTTTCCCCAAAAAAAACTCCGGGCTGCCGACAGGCCAGCCTCGACCAATAAGACCCGCAGCATCCTGCACAAAAATTTGTACCGGCCCCTCCTGCACATAGGACGAGTCGACCTTTTTGGGCGCTAGTAAAAATATTCGCCTGGCGCCTATGAGAAGCGTGTGTTGTGATGTGCCTCTGGTGCTTCAAGGTCGTATGGTGTACTATTCTTTGAGGTACTCGGGCGTACCCAGTACTGAACCCAGTACTGGGTATACTGAGTAATTAGGGCATGGCGTACTCGTACTGTGTGCTTTGAGGTTTTGGTGCTGGCGACGCTTGGTTTACTTACAGCATAATTGATACTGGTTGTACTGGTATTATTGTCGTACTCTATACCCGCCTACCGGTATGGAACCATTGTCAGTATGTAGAGTAGTGGTAAAAGTACAGTCTATGTTAGGCGTGGTGCACTGCTGTGAGGTACTGAGGCGTACCCAGTGATCAGAGCATAGCGCACTCTGGGGTACTGGGCATACATACCCAGTAAATACCCGGTAACTTGGGCATACCGTACTCGTGAGGTTACTGCTGTACAGGCACCCCTACTGGCGACCTACCGTACTTGAGCAGTACTGGGTAGACTGGCAGTATAAACGTATAAACCGGTAGTATTGCTGTGACGACCTTCGCAAATGCATCCGAGTATAGTAATATGGTGCAGAAGTACCAGGTACAGCAATACCCCTAATGTCACATGTACCCGTTACAGAGTATTCAGATAGATAGTAGACTATTAATAGAAGCTTATCAGCAGCAGCAGCTTTTGCATCAATCCTGCGATTTTCCATCCGAATCCTCGTGCAGAACTTGACATTCATATGAGATGTACATGTGGTGCGCACGATTCGACCATATGCTTCGCGGCGGTGGAACCACGGCTTCTTATTCTGTTCAGACCAACCCGCACCTTACCCGTTTTAGACCTGCAATCCCGTTGTGCTCGTGTTCTTTTTGCATGTTCCTCTTGTTTCTTGTTCTTGTTTTTTCTTGTTTTTTTTTCTTGTTCTGGTTTTTCCTGTTCTTGTTTTTTCTCGTTCTTGTTTTTGTGTTCTGTTTTCGTTTTTCGAAGAAACATGCAAATTTTAATTTTGGATGATCTCAGGCCGTCTCTTAGGGATTTTTTTTTATACCCGAAAACCATGAGGAATTCCCGGGCCTCAAAACCAGACGCACATAATCATTTTTTTTTCCAAAATTGTGTTCGGTAGGGTACGTATATACCAAAAAGCACACCGGGGGTATTTTCTCGGTAAATGGTACACTTTACTCCTAGATAAGGTTCGGTTCGGCCGCAATACCCCACCGTGCATTCCGGTAAGGCTCGGTACGAACTCGATGCAGGTATGTAAGTACCCAACGGCTTGGGCCTATATATGGGATATTGCAGTATTTTTTTTTATTATTATTATTTTTCCATCCCATTCATTTTCTTCGCCCTTGCTTTCTCTCTCCTCCCTAGTCGTAACTCAGATCCGGGGTCACAAAGTAGGCTCCTCTCCCTCCTCCCCCACTACGGTTCTTGCCTTGCCTTTTTATACCTGGTACATATTATTTATACCTGGTACATATTATACTTGTGAGAGGGTCATACATATCCCGTAGGCTTGTACTGCTGTTTTCAGCTTACTACAAGGCTTGCCTCCCACGACCCATGGAAACCCGTCACTACCCAAATTCGAATGCCATTTTCGGACTGTCCGATATCTCCGACAATGGACCCCCATTTCCGGGTGGAGGCCGGCCCGAAAACGATACGTATCAGCCTGAAAAAACACCAGTATCAGCCTGAAAAAACACCAGTGTCGAGTCCATATCATACAGGTTCATCATTGGTTTTGGCGGTCCGGAAACGTTAATTTTCGAGTCTCTTTTTTTACTTTCTTCAAATATTTTATTATTATACGAGTATCACCTGGCATCACACGTTTTTTTTCTCGTTCTGTCTGTTCTTGTTCTTGTTCTTGTTTTTTATTTGCTGTCCTTGATTCTTGTTCTTATTTTTATGTGTTCTGCTTTCTTTTCGTTTTTTTTCGCGGAGACTCTTGGAACAACTTTCTTTTTGTAGATTAAAAAAAGCAGGGTCACCTGTGTGACCATGTGACCATTGTGTTTCACACCTGGTGCCTTAGTGCCGGTATAATATGTTCATACCATACGTATATAATAAAAATATGAAAAAAAATCAAACAAACAAACAAACAAAGGGAAAGAAAGACCACCAGAAACAGTGCCGCGTTCGAAGCGGCTACAGAGGTGCGCGGCACGGGTAGTCTAGGTGGGACTTACTAGTCAGCCTGGTACCTTGCTACCCTGTCGGCTGTTTCCCTCCTGCTCTCATCAGCCGCGGTTTCCGGACGACTGTTGCTGTACGTCGTATTATATTATAACTGAAGGTTGCGGGTTTTCCGCCGGTCGCCCGTCGCCCGCCACAAAAGCACCACCAGTACATACCCAATCTCCAATATGGTTGTTATGTTATTATCAATAATAAGTGTTGGATATCGTATCGAAAGCTCGATGTATCGTACGTATACAGCAGTACAGGACACCTAATAAGAAACAGGAAAGCTGGCCCAGGCTGGATTTCTTATTTGAGAGAGGGTGCTTTCTACACTATTTTCAATATAACGAGTCCCGAATTTCGTATTCTCCTCTAAATCTCAGCCTGGATTTCTTATTAGCCTGTACTTCGATAGGTGTCCTGTACTCTACGTATATCGAACGCATTTTGTTACCGGTATTAATCATCACGTAGGTTTTTCCCTCCATCCGCTGCCTTCACGTGTTTTTTAATGCAGGTACTGAAGTGAACGAAAGCTTCCACAGATGCTTCGAGTATACTCGATACTCCGAGTATACTCGATACTCCGAGTATACTCGGAGTGTGAAGTACGTTAGGAGCATCTTTGCATCATTTTAAAGACTCGGCCGTCATTACTCCCAGGTTCTGGGAACATGTGACTGGCGTTTATACTCGTAGCATTCCAAAATTCACAGATGCTCCCATTACCTCGGAGAATAATTAGAGTATTTTCGAGAAAAAATACTTCAGGTACTTTGTGTACTCGCAGTACTCCGAGTATCGAGTACATTTCGTACTCCGAGTACGAGTATTAGAGTACTGGCGGCCTGAATACTCGGAGTACTTGGAGTATGAGCAGTACTGTAGCCCCAAATACTCGGAGTACAAGGAGTACCCGCAGTATCGGACCTCGAACTACTCCGAGTACAAGCAGTATCGAGAGTGTTCATACCCGAAGTCCGAAATACTCCGAGTACACGAAGTACCTGAAGTATGTTATCTCCAATACTCCTTACTTTACTCCAAGGTACTCGGAGCATCTGTGAAAGCTTCCACCGATGCTCCCAGTATACTTTATTTCGTACTCCAATCACTGAGAGTATTGCAATACTGACGGCCTAAATACTGCAAGTACTGGAAGTGCGAGCAGCACTGAGGGCCCAAATACTGCGAGTGCTGGGAGTGTGAGCAGCACTGAAGGCCCAAATACTGCGAGTACCGGGAGTATGAGCAGTACAGAACCCTGAAATACTTGAAAGTATTACAGCAGTATTCCACCATAGTGAACCACGAAATACTGCGAGTATGGCAGTATCCGCAGTACAGAGTCTCGAAATACTGCGAGTACTCGCAGTATCCCGCAGTTCATAGATAGGTAACTGATCGATCGTTTACCCCTCTCAGCATGTAGTACCCTCACATTTGGCGTCGTCGGTAGGACACAGGTTCTAATCTGTCTTCGAACGTTTCTTTTATAGAAACGCTTGCGCGTGCATCCCCCAAAAAGCATGTCTACCTGGTTCCCCAGCTATTGAAACATCAGTAGGTAGACTACCACACATAATGCCAAAATACCGCAAGTACACCAAGTACTTTGACCCCTTAAGAACTGGTCCCACGAATTTGGAGACAACATACTTGGAATTAGTGTGGGACGTTTTTTTTCAGTTATGAATGGGTTAAAGTGTTTTTTCTTGGAAGTAGTTTACGTACTCCCAGGTACCAGGAACATCTGTGAAAGCTTAAGCTTCCTTGTATCATATATACCAAATATCGAAATGGCATCCTTATTATTTTTGTCTATCGGTATCGTATATACTTACCGAACTCGATTATCGTTTGATGTCTACTACGTAATGGATGTACAGCAGTACCGTATACGACGGTGTATATCACACCCCCGGTGATAGCGTTCGGGGCTCTAAAAACCTTGTCACCATCTGTGTTACACTACGGGGCGGGGTGGCGTACAGCGTACCCCGGTGATAAGGTGGGTAATGCATTTGGGATTAGATACGTAAAGAGCATCACCGGGGTGGTATACTCTACCGAGGGGTGTCATACAATTTGATGGGATAACAGCGGTTGCAAAGGAGTTAGGCTGCCACACTGAGCAGGTAGGGGTGTGATAGCAGGTACTGGTTGGAGATGTTGCTGCCACACTCCAGGAAGGCAGCAAGGGGTGTGACAACAAGGGGTGTGGTAGCAGTGGTTAGAGTTGTGCTGGCAGCTTGCACATCTGCTGTGGGTGTGGGGGCCTCAGCAGCAGATGTCGTGCCTGGCTTTGTCTATGGGCTCTGCTGGGGGAGCCTTGGTGGCAGACGCTTGCGCCGGCTTGTCGAGAGCTGTGCGGTAGTAGCCTTTACAGCAGCAGGAGGCACAGGTGTGGGTTTCAACAAAAAAAAGCGTTATCGAGCCTTGAGTACCGGTAGCAGCAGTCGCTATACATGGCGGCGAGGAAGAGTTTGCCCACTGCGATGGGCCATGCGTTCGTAAGCCTTTGCACCTCCTCCACCTCCGTATTGCTGGTTTTCATCATTTGCTGTGGTACACTCGCACACCTTGGGGTATTGCGTGCTTACTAACGTCACGGTATCACCCAGGTGATACCATGGGGTGTGTCACAGTGAATACCTGTGGAATATGAGGCATGACACCTCAGGGGGTGTGGTTTACAACGCACCCCGGTGATAAGTCGGGTGGATGTTTCGGGATTTATTTATTTTCATCACCCGAGTGTGGTATACAACGTATAGGGTGGTTGATGAACTCCGCCGTATACGGTAACGAAGTTGACCCGACAGGTGGTGACGGGGAGGGGAGGGGCGCAACAAGTGTGTGATGGCTCTGGAACCCCAAGAGGCAACGTTGGCAGAAATATTCCAAACACACTCCAACTCTTTGTTTTTCGCCGATTGCGGCAAGGGCGGTAGCGGAGGTGTATGTATACTCGTATACTCGGGGTATATCTGTGATACTCGGGTCTATATCACATGTATACCCTGGGATCGAGATACTGCCCTACTTATACTGTACCCGGCGGGTAATATACGGTAGTGGTCTCTCTATAGTGCCGGTCGAGTGGTGCCGGCTGCCCGCCTATACGTAGTGCTTGTGAAATCACTCGGCGCAGATGGGATTGACCAGTGCGGCAGTGTGTGGAGTAGTGCCGGTTGCCGGTATGGTGCCGGTATTGTTGGTTGGCGCATACCTGCACTGCTGGCTGTAGAGGGGACCACTACCATACCTGTATAGCGCCAAATACCTACCCATGCTCGGGTTTACCCTTGGTTCCTACCCGGGGTAGAACTTAAAACCGACAGGGATTCGTACGACATGATAGCCGGTAGGTTAGACTTGTTAACGCCCCACTCCCCACTTCCGTACACGCGAAGTTGTCTATAAATAGCTGTCGCTGTCGCTGTCGCTGTGAATTATGTACAGTGGGTACCCCTGTCTAAGAGAGATGTGGTATATACAGGCCGAAAACAACTATATTAACTGGCTTTCTCTCTTATGCACGGTGGAAAATATGTAGCGTTACTGCTGTAGGCTCGTCCAGCTAATTTGGCCTCTCTTAACCGTACTATTCTCTTATATAGGGTACCCTCTCTTAAGTCGGGGTACCCACTGCTGTATCGGAACTCGTACAGCAGGGTACTTGTATACAGTACGTAGGAAGCCCCCTGTTAAGGGACCCTACTATTAATATTAATAGTATAATAGTGCGTTCGGGATTGGAGGTCCCTTATATAGCGACGTCCCTTATCAGAGTTGTTACCGACCCTTTACAGACAGTATAATAGTGGGTAGAAATGGTGAGCAAAAAAATGAGATCCCTCATACACAGTCTTCCCTTATCGCGGGGTCCCTTAAAAAGGGACTACCTACCTGCTGTTACGTCGTAGCTCTCGTCATATTGTGAGGGTTGGTTGAAGAAATTTGGAAGATCGTAGACCCCTCGGTCGGCGATCGAAATTCCGGCTCTAGCCAGCTCAAAAGGGTTTCCTATGATAAATGCCCCTATGTTTGGCTCGGTGTAAATTAGTACCAGGTAACTCGCAGACGCTCGTACCCATAGTACATATTACCACCCCCCCATACCATTCCCACGAAGATATCACTAACTGTATGATATAAGAGCTATCGCTAGGAACTCGCGCGGCAGAAATACTTGTAACTCCCATCAACTTGTGTGCGTCAGTTGGAGAGTGTGGAGAATCATAGATATCGTAGATATCTTTCGGCGGTCTCGTAGAAACGCGGTTGTATCATACCGTATTGTAGGTATGATAGGATTCGGCTTCAGCCAGCTCGAAAATAGAAAATGGTCCCTATTGTTTCGGCGCGGTGTGAAGTTAGAAACTTGCGTCAGCACAAAGACCTTGTGTAATAATAGTACTGACTGCACACTGCTATATGATCAATGGCATCTCCTTGATGCCTTGACACCTGACCCAACGGTGGGCGGTATTACTCCTGTATGATACTACTTGTGTTGCCGTCGCACTATCAATAGTTATCAATATGCATAAGTAGCAACTTGTTATAGCGACATACCTGGTACTGTTCAACCAATCGCAGCAGTTGCATACTACAGGAACCCAACAAGGCGCTCTTGTAAGTTGCGCCGCGCACGCTCCTGGTGGTGCCCACCCCCTTCCATGAATCCCGACCCTTACCATGAACCTCTCCCATGGCTATGAACCCCTTCCATGACCCCGAAAACCCTTCCCATAACCATGAACCCCCTCCTTGATCATGGACCCCTTCCGTGAATCCCTTCCATCACAAACCCCTCCCACAGCCCTTCGATGACCGTGAATCCCTTCCATGACCACGAACTCCTTTCATGCCAATAATAATTTCCATTAACGCCTTCCATGACCATGGACCCCTTCCATTTCAACGAATCCATGACCATTAACCCATGAACCCCTTCCGTGAACCCCTTTAATGGCTATGAACCTCTTCCTTGACCGTGAACCGTGAGCCCCTTTCCATGACCATACACCCCTTCAATGGTCATTTACCCCTTCCGTGATCATGTACCGCCTTCGGTGAATCCCTTCCATGACCATGAACCCCTTTCATGACCCTGAACCCCTTCCACAAATCCCTTCGATGACCATGAAACCCTTCCACGAACCCCCCTTCCACGAACCCTATCAATGACCATGAGCCCCTTCCACATGCATACCTTCCATGACCATAATCACCGCCATGATGGCCATGAAACGCTCTTCCATTTACAGTAGTTCCCTTCTATTATGACCTTTCACCCCCATTTCGAAAAACCGCTTCCATGACCATGCCATGAGCCATTTCCACGAATCCCCTATTCCATGACCGTTCACCCGTCTCATGAACCCCTCTCATGACCATGCACTCCTTCCATGAACCCTCTCTCCCCATCATGCACGATCAAAACGACAACAAAAAACAACGATGTTGTGGGGGGGGACACAAACACCCTAAAAACGAAAACGCCAACAAAGAAGATGCAACGCCGTGAGCCAGCGGGGGGACAAGGGAAAGTACATGGTGATGGGCGTGCTGTCGAGCGCTTTGGACTTGGCGAAGGCGGCTGTTGCGCACGACGAGCAGGGAGCTCTGCCGGAGAAAGTGCTGCCGTATTATAAGAAGGTGAGGGGCAAAGATGCTACCGGGTACCAGTATCTGCGCATATTACGGGGTAACATACATGTTACGTAGATGTACCGCTCTGTCCCTAAATGTGAGGACCGTTTCACAGCTCAGACAGATCATACATATATTTCCCACTTGATGATCTAGATCCGAATGTCAAGGCAGATTCATTCCCGAGATTGTACATACGTGCGTATGGTATGATCTTACGTGTAAATCATGTATCCGGGGTTGGACCCGTATGATCGGCATTATCTAGCGCGGGTTTCATGGGTTTGATATGTTGTATGCTAGGTCCTGCACAATCTCTCACAACGGTAAGTGAAGAACTAGATGATCTAGATGATCTAGATGATGATCTGTCTGTAGATGATCTGTTCGAGGTGTGGACTGTTTGTATCTCCATCTTTAATAAAAAACGTCCTCATATTTTAGAACAGAGCGACACACCATAACCATCAGTCAGCGCTGGCTTCATGGCGTGTGTCTATAGTATCAACACAAGGTTCCCCTTCGGGATTGGTTGTGGTTGGCTTGAAATTCCGGGGGGGGGGTGTCGCAAGCTGAAAAGGGAGACCACAGCAGGCGTTCGTACCTCGCATATACCAGGTACCAGCTACGTGCTCGTACGTTAGCCACCGTGCAAGAACGAACACCATAAACAAGCTCTTGGAAGCTAACTAAAAAGTAAGTTCGTATCATGGCCACCGGGCAAGCATCCGGGTAAGTAACGCCGACCAGCCCAAACGAGTTTATAGTTACTTCTATATACTATTTTTCAGAACCAAATATGGTGTGTTAACCATAGGAGGATACCTGGTTGTAAGAGTCCATTGCGAGTTCTGATTGCTATTTCCAATACCCCCCCGTAATGGTAGACCGTTTTGTTTGGGCGCGCCGAAGCCTCTTTTTGTGTCCTTTGCTTGTGCTCGTTTTCGTGTAGGGGGCGGTCAGGCAAAAGGGGTCAAACCGTGTTTATCGTATTGAACATATCAATAGCATACAATCGCACGTATCACACGGGTGGTAAGGTAACACCCCCCCCCTGGATACTGTAGTCAAGATAACACACCCCCTCGAAACTGTAATCAAGATATCACACCCCCCTGGATCCTGTAATCAAGATAACAAACCCAGGGAGGGCACACAGACAAACGAAAAATCGTGGTGGCTTTGGAAATGCCAATATCCCGGCGACATATTTTCAATAATAGACGCCACCGCTCGGCGGTTGTTTGCTCCTTTTCCCTTTTTTTTTTGTCGAGAAAACAATCAGCTGCGAAATTTCGTCCGAGGGTGGGTGTGCTCTTATCACCCGGGGGATAAATGGTCACCCGGGTGATAAATGGTAGCATCTTCGGTCATGGGTGAGGGGTGAGGAGGAAAGGGAATACATATTAGACGAAACGGAGGCTCATCTTAACGAAAGATAAAAGCTGTCAGGAGACATGTCAAGCAAAAGGCAAAACGTAGCGCTGCTGTCAAGGGTGTATGTATATAATAGGGCCGGGGGTTCCATTGTATCTCCTAGTACGGGGGACCATAGTAAATACTAGTAAATAGCACCTGCGGTACACACAAAAAACACTACCTGGTATATGTTTCCCTATTTTTACTAACAACATTTGGTCCTATTTACTGTCTTCCCCCGGGATAGTAGTTTGGTGTCAGTCAAGGCATGCCAAGGCTAAGGTTGCTGCCTGTCCAAGGTGGGAAATTGCTTTTTCCTTGCTGTCTCCTAGCATCTGTGTATCCTAGCATATGCATGTGGCGTGAGTCGTCGATTTTTTACTTCCGTGGCCGAGCTGTATGCTGTTGCGCGCTGAGGCGTAAAATATGACCGGGGCAGACGGAAATTAAGAAATGCGTGATCCACCTTGTTTTATCCGGTTGAGATTTGAGGGTTTTAGAGAGTATAGTCTATACATATATCAGGTACATACCTGGTCGTGGTTTTGTTGAGTATAGTCTATACATACCTGGTAGTGACGGTTACGATCTGGAAAAATGGTTGAAGTTTGTAGTCTACAATAACTTCGACGCGAGTCGACGAGGGTAGAAAGACGTGTGAGTCTTCTCGCGATGAAAACGAAGACACGAACCGTACTTAGTGGGGAGGGGGGACAAGAGTCTGCTAATATTACATATGCGGGGGGAGGAGAGTCTGCTAATATTGCATATGCGTCCCCGGATCTGAGTTGCGATTATTAATAGAAGGGAGAGAGAAAAGAGCAGGGGCGAACAAACTACATGGGACTAAGAACATCAAACAACTTCCTACGTATCTTCTCGTTGCATCCCCATCCCGAGAATTTTCCTGGACGGTCCGGATTGCGAGTAGGGTTAAGGCCACGGCGGAAATCCCAGCAATCTGTTGTCAAGCACAACAGTAGTATGGGCTCGCAAACAAGAAACAATTAATCTTGAGGGTTGTGAACCGAAAACCGAAAGTTGGTTTTTGAGGTCGGTTTTTGTGGGGTTTTCCCGACCGAAAAACAAGATTTTTTTCCTCCGGCTTATTTGAAGAAACAAAAACGATCGAAACCGACCGACGTTTTCGGTTTTTCACCGAAATACCGTTCGGTTTCGGTGAAAACCCGAAAAACCGACCAAGCCTTTTTTCGTTTTCGGTTCGCAACCCTGACCATGCCTGATATGAGCTAAAGGCTTTTTGGCACCATCCTTGGACAACCTTGAACATAGTCTGTTCTGTACCCTGGTAGGATTTAGTGTCGCACTCGCCGATGAGCACGGTTTCTTAATCCAATTATTCTTAGCGTCCTCCAAAAAAAGTGAGCCGTTTTTTCTTGTTCGGTTCTTTCTTTCTTATTCGCGGGCCTATACTGCTGTAGGCGTGCGTGGGCGTTTCGCCAAAAATTCCGAACTACTTGGAAATGGAGCAAGGTATGATACGCATATACGACTTGCAAACAGTTACGTATTCAGTTTTCTACATTTCAGAAAAATTGCTTCAAATGAGTATGTAAGAGTCCCAAGAGTTTTTCAGCTCTTTTTTTTCTCTCTTTTCTTGGCCAAACAGTTTAGGAACAGAACCTCACCACGGGATCGAAATTTTCCCATCCGGTTTTTTTCGGGTACTGGTAGGTCAGCTTAGTACCCTGTGCACGGCTGGTGAGAAAGAGCTTCTCAGTTTTATTTTTTGTCGTTGTACCTAACGAGTCCCAGAAGCCCTCTTTCCAACCGCTGCAGAAAATACCGAATATGGCTGTTACTCTTAAGTCTGCCCCGATATATTAGCACCGTTTTTATGTAAGAGTAATGCATAAAAGGTGCTTCTATTTTGGGACAGAGTGGTATACATACGCATAGGGCTAGCTAGCTGGAGATGATTGAGGATTTTTTAGTCGCCGACTACCGTATATGACAGTGTATACTGTATCGCACTCCCTGGGGTGAATTTCAAAGCCAATTTTCTCCATAATCAGGGGGGCACCGACAACGAAAAAGGCGGCTTTCGGAGCATCTCGTCGAGATCTTTTCATAGACGGGTCGCACGGGGTTAGCGCTCGACCGATCGTCGAGAAAATCAGCGTTGAAATTCGTCCGAGGGGGTGTGGGTATACAGTGTCATATACGGTAGATGTTGATTGGTCTCGGTACTATACAATTATTAATACAGTAAGTTGCGTGAGGTAAAAATTGCGGGGTACTGCGTATTCGCATCCACAACTGGAGCGTTTGTGACTCGACCTACTACTGCTGTACATACGTGTGGTTTATTTCATTGTGCCACCCTGGGCGGAAATGTAAGGACCGTTTTGTATTCATATTAATGTATTAGCGCTTCTTATATTCCGCCCAGCGTGGTATTTGTTAAAGACTCGTGATGCAGTTAAGTCGGTTTAGCTGGCTTGCTTTGTCACCCAACTAATAGCTACTAATCACCAGCCGTGAAGTTCGGCTAACTCACAGTCGTGCTGTTTTCAAGTATTATAGAGTGTTTGCGCAAAAGACTTTTTAGAAAAATACTTTTCTAAAAATTGTCCCGCGGTAAAAATTAGCGGTATTTTTCTGAAAAAACGACCGGAAAATACTTTTCAGAAGTAACGATTTGGCCAGAATTTGCGGTACTTTTTGTGCTCTCTGTTTATTGGCGTACAACGTACCGAGATTTCACCCGACGCACTGGGTCTCATCGACACCACCGAGAGCCGTACCTTGCACAGCCGACAAAAGCGCTGCTACTCGCAACACGGCAACTAACCGCGGAGCGCACCGAGGCTCAAAATGTGTAGGCTGGAGTATGGCACGGACGAGTGGCGTTGGGCTGTCACGGCGGGCCGCGATTAGAGTGTTTGCGCAAAAGTCTTTTCAGAAAATATTTTTCTGGACGCTAAAAAAAGTGAATTTCCTTTCCCTCACGATTTCTAGTGTTTGCGCAAAAGCAAACCCAAAAAAGACTTTGCAAACCCTTCGTGCCGTATGAAACAGGGAAGCGGGTGAGCACGGGGAGACAAAAACGAAGAAACAAAAATTCGTTACCAGCACAGCAGTACGAACGTATGTACAAAAGACTCGTGGTACCAGGTGCATCCTATAGCAAAAACAGCAACGAATACAAGCAGGGCATATATCAACAGCAGCCGCAACCCAGCATCGGCGGCAGCCGCTGTATACCCAGACACAAGCAGAAGCAGCAGCACAGTTAGCAGCAGCTACTCGTACTCTCGTAGGGGTGGCTAGGGTCAGCAGCAGCAGCAGCAGCAGCAGCAGCAGCCACTCAGCAGCAGTAGTACTCGTAGCTCAGCAGCAGCAGCAGCAGCTCAGCAGCGAGCAGCTTCCGTTTTTGCTACTTTCAATCATGGGATTGGCTTTTTTTCTTACTATTGTGCTGCTGCTCGAGCCTACGAGTGCCAACGCCACGATTCAAGCACGCCCGACCCCCTCGCACAGCGGCGCAGTCGCCCCCGCGCCCGCCCCCGCCGCGCCGCCGCCGCCGCCGCTGCTGCTGCTGCTGCTGCTGCTGCAGCTGTAGCTTCAGCTGCTGTGCTGCCGCCACCACGGGTGTGTTCCGGAGATGGTACACAAGACTTTTCATGCTGTATCATTGGGAGGTATACAGGCGGCACGTACGAGTACCAATTTCTGATCGAGGCACCTTCCACGACGACATCAAGTGAGCGGGTGCCGCAGCAGCGGCCCGCCGTGACAGCCCAACGCCACTCGTCCGTGCCATACTCCAGCCTACACATGTTGAGCCTCGGTGCGCTCCGCGGTTTGTTGCCGTGTTGCGAGTAGCAGCGCTTTTGTCGGCTGTGCAAGGTACGGCTCTCGGTGGTGTCGATGAGACCCAGTGGTCGGGTGAAATCTCGGTACGTTGTACGCCAATGAACAGAGAGCACAAAAAGTACCGCAAATTATGGCCAAATCGTTACTTCTGAAAAGTATTTTCCGGTCGTTTTTTCAGAAAAATACCGCTAATTTTTACCGCGGGACATTTTTTAGGATATTATTTTTCTAAAAAGTCTTTTGCGCAAACACTCTAGTACGGTATAATAAATGGAATGGGACGTTAGCGCAGTAATTAAGTAAACATATTACGTATAACATGGATACACGATATACGGGGAACTGAAGCTGCAGGGGAAGCGGTGCCATACGTTGTACTCGTACGAAAATCTAAAATTTCGATCATTCTACGAGCTGGGCCAGCCGTGAAGCGGATAAAGCTTTGTTGAGTCGGATCTCGTGAACCACTGCAAATTAGGGTACAAAAATTGGGGACACTAACCTTGACACACCACTGCTGATGCAAAAAAAAATCGTATATGAAAATTTCTATACTTTTTATTTTCCCGGCTTGATCTCGCTGAGATATCTGCGAAAACTCAAAAACACCGACTTTTTCACACAAAATTCGTATAAAAATCGTCGTTTTCGATCTCTATGAAACTTGGTGGAGACAGTGCTGTAGACACACAGAGAAGAGCAATGAAAGTCTCGTTGCCCAATTCGCCACCCATCAAGAGATATGACCAAAACTCGATTTCCATACATTAGTCAAGTCAATACGAAAAAAATGGCATTTCTGTGATGCCCCGCTCAATTTTGAATATTTTGCACTGAGTTTTTAACCCCGGATTTGAATCGCACGTCCAAAGGCATTCACCTTCGGCCCTATTAATTTTTCTATTTTTTTTTACTAGTTTTGGTCGCATTTTTGTTTTTTCGGGTTTTTGGATCGGTCATATCTCCTGGAAAAAATAAAATAATGCATAGAGCCGACGGTCAACCTGTTGACGAGTGCATGAACTACACGTTTTTTTTTTTTTTTTTTTCGGTTCATTTCATTTCATTTCGTTTCGTTTCATTTCATTTGGTTTCTTTTAACTATAGATGTCGGATCTCATCTGGGAGAAGCACGACACTTTTTTATTTTTATTTTGTCATGCTTTTGTTCGGTTCCTTGATTGTTGATTTTCTTCAGTATGTTTACTTTCTATTATTTTTCCTTTTCGCTTTTTTCTTTCTTTTCTCTTTTTTTCTCTTGCATGCACCTGGATTGCTAGCAGGGTAGGTCTTGCCTGTCGTATATGGCGTTGCATTGTCTGCTCTGCTTACTGCACTGAGTGTAGTATCTCTGTGTCGTAGTTTTGTGACCACAGAACTGGTACCTTTTTAGGATGAAGAATCGGCACGGACACTGGGTGTGCTGGATGTCGACGGGTAGAAAGGAAGGTTTTAATGTGAAGAACACACACACACATTATAAACTGAAATGTCTTGTCTTGGACTGGGAGGACTGGCTCTCTGACGACCTTTTACAAGGGCCCTCTCTGTGAGTCTGTGAGTCCTCTTTGAGCCCTCTAATTGGATCAAAGATGTCGGCTGACGGCATGATGGACCACCGTCCATGGACTCCCCACACTATAACTAGCATATCAAGTCTAAAAAGGCCCTTGACGGGTCAACCCTAATATAGACCCGTCAACCGAGGGACAGCAGTTCACCGGGAACTCCATACACTAAAGTATTTCGGGGAGCCATAGTAATCAGGACCCATCACATACACAAAAACCTATATATTCGAGTATTTTTATTCAGCATATTTGGTCCTGATTACTACAGTAACAGTAGTACAGTATGTTCCCCCGTAAGAGTACATTTACGTGTATAAAAGGTCTTGGCGGGCCAAACCTAGAAGGTCAACCGACATTTTTTCTGTGTGAGAGGCAGTAACGCCTTCCTAGCAAAGACCTTCCCCTCTACTGGCCGGAAATATAAGGACCGTTTGGTCTTCGTATTTATACCCGAACGTTCTTTCTATTTCCGGATAAGGGGTTCCTGGTAAAAGGGATATATACGGGGATACTGTGTACCTGGTATATCGTATATATGTAAATAAAGGGCCTCCCTTTCGTGCCAGCATGCCAGGGACCCCGCGCACGGGGTATGATATGCATAGTACCGGTAGCCGGTAGTGGTCCGGGCGGACAAACGTAACAAGTACGCCCGCTCTACAGCTGCTGTCACCACTAACTTTAGCAACGTGCATACATGCTACTCCATTTCCAACTAGTGTTCTCCCAGAATGTGAGTACAGTTGTAAAGGTTTTTACTCTAGCCCTACCCCCATCCCCAAAGCTAACGACAACTTGGAAACCCCAAACCACCTATCCCCTTTAGAACGTAGAGGTTCGATTTGCACCTTTAGTGTTACAGGGACGAATTATTGGTATATACTCGGAAATAGTTGGATAATGTTTGCAGTGAGTGGTACTATTAATACCACTCTCCAGAAATATAAGGATCATTTGGGTGTTAGTAAGACTTAATGCTAAAGCCAACGACAACTTGGAAACCCCAAACCACATTAGTTATCCACTTGAAAACTTGTAGAAGTTCGAACTGCACCAGTGTTTCAGGGACGAATGATTGATACCTGGTATATACTCGGAAAATATTTAGATACTGTTTGCAGTTATTAAATAGTGGTATTACCACTCTATTCACAAATGCCATGACCTTTTTGGCGCGCCCTATGTGCAGGAGGGCCCGGCACATGACTTTTTGCAGGACGTGTGTGGTCAATTTCAACTTTCCACGTCGCCCGAAACCAACCCGACCCCTGACCTAACCCTAACGCTAACCCTAACCTTAACCCCTGCCCTTTGAGGGGCTCGAGGTCGGCAGGGGCAGTCACGCGGCTCCGCCGTGTGTTCTGGAGGCGTTTTCCCCAAAAAAAACTCCGGGCTGCCGACAGGCCAGCCTCGACCAATAAGACCCGCAGCATCCTGCACAAAAATTTGTACCGGCCCCTCCTGCACATAGGACGAGTCGACCTTTTTGGGCGCTAGTAAAAATATTCGCCTGGCGCCTATGAGAAGCGTGTGTTGTGATGTGCCTCTGGTGCTTCAAGGTCGTATGGTGTACTATTCTTTGAGGTACTCGGGCGTACCCAGTACTGAACCCAGTACTGGGTATACTGAGTAATTAGGGCATGGCGTACTCGTACTGTGTGCTTTGAGGTTTTGGTGCTGGCGACGCTTGGTTTACTTACAGCATAATTGATACTGGTTGTACTGGTATTATTGTCGTACTCTATACCCGCCTACCGGTATGGAACCATTGTCAGTATGTAGAGTAGTGGTAAAAGTACAGTCTATGTTAGGCGTGGTGCACTGCTGTGAGGTACTGAGGCGTACCCAGTGATCAGAGCATAGCGCACTCTGGGGTACTGGGCATACATACCCAGTAAATACCCGGTAACTTGGGCATACCGTACTCGTGAGGTTACTGCTGTACAGGCACCCCTACTGGCGACCTACCGTACTTGAGCAGTACTGGGTAGACTGGCAGTATAAACGTATAAACCGGTAGTATTGCTGTGACGACCTTCGCAAATGCATCCGAGTATAGTAATATGGTGCAGAAGTACCAGGTACAGCAATACCCCTAATGTCACATGTACCCGTTACAGAGTATTCAGATAGATAGTAGACTATTAATAGAAGCTTATCAGCAGCAGCAGCTTTTGCATCAATCCTGCGATTTTCCATCCGAATCCTCGTGCAGAACTTGACATTCATATGAGATGTACATGTGGTGCGCACGATTCGACCATATGCTTCGCGGCGGTGGAACCACGGCTTCTTATT
Organism: Saccharina japonica; assembly: GCA_008828725.1. Lineage (NCBI taxonomy): Eukaryota > Phaeophyceae > Laminariales > Laminariaceae > Saccharina > Saccharina japonica. The sequence goes on from MEHQ01003989.1 coordinate 47,609, forward strand.
CTGTTCAGACCAACCCGCACCTTACCCGTTTTAGACCTGCAATCCCGTTGTGCTCGTGTTCTTTTTGCATGTTCCTCTTGTTTCTTGTTCTTGTTTTTTCTTGTTTTTTTTTCTTGTTCTGGTTTTTCCTGTTCTTGTTTTTTCTCGTTCTTGTTTTTGTGTTCTGTTTTCGTTTTTCGAAGAAACATGCAAATTTTAATTTTGGATGATCTCAGGCCGTCTCTTAGGGATTTTTTTTTATACCCGAAAACCATGAGGAATTCCCGGGCCTCAAAACCAGACGCACATAATCATTTTTTTTTCCAAAATTGTGTTCGGTAGGGTACGTATATACCAAAAAGCACACCGGGGGTATTTTCTCGGTAAATGGTACACTTTACTCCTAGATAAGGTTCGGTTCGGCCGCAATACCCCACCGTGCATTCCGGTAAGGCTCGGTACGAACTCGATGCAGGTATGTAAGTACCCAACGGCTTGGGCCTATATATGGGATATTGCAGTATTTTTTTTTATTATTATTATTTTTCCATCCCATTCATTTTCTTCGCCCTTGCTTTCTCTCTCCTCCCTAGTCGTAACTCAGATCCGGGGTCACAAAGTAGGCTCCTCTCCCTCCTCCCCCACTACGGTTCTTGCCTTGCCTTTTTATACCTGGTACATATTATTTATACCTGGTACATATTATACTTGTGAGAGGGTCATACATATCCCGTAGGCTTGTACTGCTGTTTTCAGCTTACTACAAGGCTTGCCTCCCACGACCCATGGAAACCCGTCACTACCCAAATTCGAATGCCATTTTCGGACTGTCCGATATCTCCGACAATGGACCCCCATTTCCGGGTGGAGGCCGGCCCGAAAACGATACGTATCAGCCTGAAAAAACACCAGTATCAGCCTGAAAAAACACCAGTGTCGAGTCCATATCATACAGGTTCATCATTGGTTTTGGCGGTCCGGAAACGTTAATTTTCGAGTCTCTTTTTTTACTTTCTTCAAATATTTTATTATTATACGAGTATCACCTGGCATCACACGTTTTTTTTCTCGTTCTGTCTGTTCTTGTTCTTGTTCTTGTTTTTTATTTGCTGTCCTTGATTCTTGTTCTTATTTTTATGTGTTCTGCTTTCTTTTCGTTTTTTTTCGCGGAGACTCTTGGAACAACTTTCTTTTTGTAGATTAAAAAAAGCAGGGTCACCTGTGTGACCATGTGACCATTGTGTTTCACACCTGGTGCCTTAGTGCCGGTATAATATGTTCATACCATACGTATATAATACCAGGTCGTATTATACTCGGTATATATTTGTAGGCCACCCTACTGCTGTAAAACTTCCCCAGCCCGTATATAGTAGTAACTATATAGCACGGGATTGAAGCATCGCACCAAGCTTGCAAAATATGAGTTTTGAGGAAAAAAATAATTTTCGCTCTCTCGCAGCTTGGGTTTTTGATTTTTTGCAAAAACGTTATATACGAGTACTTATTTAATTATACCCTTCTGTTATATCTGGCAACAGGTACCAACAATATGATTTTGCTTGATGTTTATTGTAACTGTTTTTTCTTGGTCTTGTTTCTTGTTCTTGCATATATACGAAGTGTACACGTGCGGATTTTGGTCTGTTTTTATTTCCTTGTTTTTTTCGCGGGGACTTTTTTGGAACACTTCTTATTTTTTCTAGATCAAAAACACACCTCACCTGTCCGGTCTCTGGTGGGATCATGGTTCTAACACGCCAAACAAAAAATATTTACGTAAAATCATACCCTACCCTACCATGCCATGTCATACCATCCCATGCCACACCATACCACAACATACCATACCATACCATACCATACCGTACCATACAAACGTACTATACCATCCGGCGTCAACGGTTGTCGAAGACGCCGCCAGTCACGTTCTGACCAGCCCACCAGCCGAGCGCACGCACCGCCACGGGACGTCAAAATCCAACCAGCGGGCTCCGCAGCAAAACGTAAATTAACAAGAAGGCAGGTTTTGGTTGGTTGGTGGTGGCGTGTTGTTTTTTTCTGTAGGCTGCACGCTCTGCTTGAAAAAATGTTGTTTGTCTGGTGAGGTGATGAGGGGCAGTGATGTCGGATTACGGCTGGAAATTCTCGTGCTTAAAGTAATTACGCCATTTTCGGACATAAGAGATTATTACGGGTAATTGCGGCAAAAACAGGGGACGTTTAAGACACCCCCCCGCTAGGATCAACAGGCACATGCATGAATGTGGACAACTTTTTTTTTTCTCTTTTCCTTATTTTTTTCGCTCGATTTGATGTGATTTACCCAATATGTGTACTATTAATATATACTTGGCCAACGGGGATGTTGAGGTCGACTATTATGGAATCGGAATCTAGAACAGGATTTTTCAATACCTTCACAGGTTTTTCTTCAGGGGACGCTAAACAATGTCCCCTACTACCTTAACGAGCCATTGGTCAATTTTGGAGAGGAATCTAGTGGTTTTGGCCGATATTGCAGGCTCGAACTTTCAACGGGTGGCCAACTGGCCCTACTTCGTTTTTTCACCCGGTTTCGATAAAAGAAATCGAACCATGCCGCCTGTTTCGTATTTTTTACCCTGTTTCGTCGATAAAAAAATAGCAACAGGGCCAGTTGGCTTGGGTTGGCCATCCGTTGAAAATTCGAGCCTGCAAATCGGCCAATACCACTAGATTTCTCTCAAAAATTGACCAATAATGGCTCGTTGAGATAGTAGGGTATATTGTTTAGCGTCCCCGGGAGAAAAGGCCTGCGAAAGTGTTGAAAAAGCCTATTCTGGATTTCGACCCCATGATAGTCAGCCTGATAAACCGATCGAAGTTCGGACGCAGACCAGCGTGCTTGGACCTCTTCTCTATCCAAGATGCCATCGCTATGGTCACAGCAGGTCGCAGGGGCACAGCGCAAGCAAACAAATGATAATATGAAAGGCAGGAGCTGGCCGAGCTGCCCAAGGGAGCAAACAATGCAGGGGTTTCGTATGGAAATGTATGGCTTTTGTATATAGGGGGCAGGGGGCCTACAGTAATTACCGCGGCCCATCCTTATTACTTACCGCCAAATCAGCCTCGCCGTATGGAGGTAATGCGGCAATCCGACATCACTGGTGAAGGGAGGCTAGTATGAACAGAGTTCGGAAACTTCGACGTCCGTTTGTAAATATTATATGTACCAGACAGTCGTACGACGTCGTACGAGTATGTATACGTAGTACCAGTATATACCAGGTATTATAGATGAAAAATAAAAAAACGACAGCTGTGAGACCTATGCCAATGGGAAAGCGGTGTTTGAAATATTTCCCTGGAATTTTCAGACTGGAGATCCGCTCGTATCGTCACTATGGGGAAAAAGGGAAAAAAATGTTTGGTTTTTTCTTATTTTTTTCAAACGGCTGCAGGCGGCGCAATTTGCTTTTTCTCGTTGCAAATCGTCAACACCCTGATAAAAACCAGCTCGTGCGACGATAGACCTTCGATCTCGACATAGACTCAGCCCACGGCCAACCCGCTTCGTGTTGGCAAGGCCAACGAGTGCAGATGACGGCCTCGAAGGTATAAGGTGGATCCATGGTCTAGGGGGCGAGAGCTTGCCGGCGGCGTCCTACGCTCTTCCTCCCAAACCCGAAGAAAACCCTATTTTTTGCCATTAGAGACGGATCGAGAAAATTTGTCATCTGTTTTATGCACACCAGCGGCCAATTATTTGTTTATCATACGCCTGGCCAGCGCCCGCCACATATCACCGGCCATGGTGTGGACACGGTGATCCTACGAAGATTGGGTCGGAGCCCGTAACGAGCACACCGCGTTCAGAATTCATGACGCAGTCGTTGGTTTTTGTCGATCCATGTCTGTCGAGGACTCGGAATCTCGCCGCTTCGAACTAACATCCGCCTGAGTTTTTCTCAAGCCGATCTTGTCCCAACATCGGCCCCAGAATTGCCTTTTTCGGGCTTTTCCAAAAGTTGGGAACATTCCGTTTTAAGAATCGGTCCCATAGCAAGCTTGTTCTGGAAAAATATGGCGGGGATCTTAGAAATTCAAACTTTATATGGCAACATCACTTTCCCATTGGCATAGGTCTGAGATCTGTGTATATGCATGATCTATACCAGGTATCATACTGCCGGTCGCCCCGGTCGTCTATTAATAGTGGTCAGCTTCAAATGCTAGCGTTGGTACCCGAGTTCAAATCCCACCGTGGTGATCATTTGACTTCTATTTGCAAAAATAAGAAGGAACCAATTGTTGAGAGCGCATTCGTAGCGTGGGCAGGCAGAATTCGACGCGAGTCGACGAGGGAAGATAGTGCTGAAATCTTCTCGCGATAAAAATGCAAGGCAAGTATCGTAGTAGTGGAGAGGGAAGAGAAGAGCTGACTTAGTGACCCCGGATCTGAGTTACGACTATAGAGAGGGAGAGAGAAAGCAAGTGCGAAGATAGTAAAGGGGATGGAGACAATAAATGACCATGAACAGCCCTGGTGTATTCCAACAACTTTGTCGAAGATGGGCCAAGGTCTACGTAGAGAGCTAGCCCTCCGTCGCATCGTGCCTTATTGCACCTCCACGAGTCGCATTGCACCTCACCGAATCGCACCGCACCGCACCGCACCTGAACTGCATGGCGTTTCATTGCCCCCACACCCCCATGCCATCGCACCTGATCGAATCTCCATGGCATCTCATCACCGCGCCGCACCGCTTTTATAACCTCAGCGCGTTTCATTTGCGTCACACCGCGCGCCTGTGTATTCGAATTGAAGTAGCGTGGCATCTCAACGCCGCACCACCTCTCCGCTCATCGCACCGCACCGCACAGCACCGCACCGGATCTAACCCCATTGTGTACGCACGTGTCAGCGTATCATTGCCTCACACTGCATCACACCTCACGTATTGGAATGCCATGGCGTCTCAGCACCGCGTCGCCGTTTCCCTCGCCGCACCGCACCGCACCGCACAGCACCCCATCTCCACACCGCATCGCATGTGCCTCACCTCATCGCACCGCACCATCGCACCGCATCGTACCGCATCGCACCGCGTCTTCTGTCAGGCTATCCGCGCGATCGATACGGCGCTCAAGCTGTTGCCCGAGAACGTTTCCGAGTCGACGGGCATCAAGAGGCATAGGGATAACTACCAGATTAGGGTCGACAAGCTCACGTGAGCAAACGGCTGCTACACTAAAACTACTGTAGTATGTTAGAGGAGACGGCGGTTTGACCCCCCTTGACTGACCGCACCCCTGCACTAAACTAGTACCAGTATGTTTTAGGAGACCGCGGCTTGACTGCTTGACTGACCGCCCCCTACACTAAAACTAGTATGTTCTAGGAGACCGCGGCTTGACCGCTTGACTGACCGCCCCTACACTAAAAATAGTATGCTTTAGGAGACGGCGGTTTGACTTCTTGACTGACCGCCCCCTACACTAGAACTAGTATGTTTGAGGAGACCGCGGTTTGACTCCTTGGCTGACCGCACCCCTATACACTAAAATGGTATGTTAAAGGAGACCGCGGCTTGTGACCCCTTGACTGACCGCCCCCTACATGAAAACTAGCATGTTTTAGGAGACCGCGGCTTGACCGCTTGACTGACCGCCCCTACGCTAAAAATGTTATGTTAGGAGACCGCGATTTGACCGCTTGACTGACCGCCTTCTACACTAAAACTAGTACCAGGTATGATATAGGAGACCGCGCTTTGAACCCTTGACTGCCCGCTCCCCTACACTAAAACTAGTATGTTATAGAAGACCGCGGTTTGACCCCTTGACTGACCGCCCCCTACACTAAAAGTAGTATATTAGAGGAGACCGCGGTGTGACCCCCCTTGACTGACCGCCCCTGACCGCCCCCTACACTAAAACTAGTATGATATAGGAGACCGCGGTTTGACCCCTTGACTGACCGCCCCCTACACTAAAAGTAGTATGTTAAGGCCTAGAGAGGCCTCGACGCGCCCAAACAGACCTGTCTCCTACTGCTGTAGCATCTTTGCTCGCGAGAGGGCAGGGCAATTTGTTCCCAAACATGCCGCATTTTTCGATTGGAACCCGTGCTCGTGTGTGGTGCGTGCGTGCGTGCGTTTGTGTTGTAAGTGCTGTGTGTGGTTATTGGTTGTACGTGTTGTATGTGTGTGTTGTATGTGTTGTATGCGTGCATTGTACACATGTGTTCTATGCGTGTGTTGTATGTGTTGTATGCGCGTGGTGTATGCCTTGTAAGCGTGTGTTGTATGCGCGTGTTGTGTGGGTTGTATATATGTTTTTGGTGTTGGTGTGGTGTTGGTGCCTTCGTGTCTTGTTCCAGAGCTGTGAATCAGCAGGAGTCCCCGATTGGCGGTGCTAGCCGACTATAGTTGAATTCAAGTCGGTAAGTCGGACAGAAAAGTTAGGCAAGCTAAGCGAGCCACGAAGCCCCCCCCCAGCCTAGGGGGGGCCGCCGGAGGCGCCCCCGGAGGGCCCACCGGGGGCGCTTCCGGAAGACCCCGCTTGGGGCGACGCCGGATTATTATTTTTCGCTACCTGGCTTCATTTTTTCACAAGAAAAATATGATCACGTGTGCTTGTTTATCAAATAGATAGTAGGTGATACATGTATCCCGCATACAACAAACCTTCGAGCAAGCAAAGAAGCTGAATAAGTTGGAATAGTTGGCACCCTCGAGAAACGTCTATTGGTCCAACCAATGCACGACGTAAATTAATCGAGGATCTGCACGTGGGCCACCTCGACGCTCGCCAGGCAAGGACTGACGAGAGAAAGCCAGCAGAAGGACAGAAGAGCGCGACAGCAGTCGAGGGTACGCTTCTCCCAGGCAAGTGGACGCGGCGGGTGGGGGGAGGGGGGGGTGACCGGTTGGTATGGTTTCGCACTGCCTGATAGTCCTTTGGCAGGTCTGTACAAGAGCTGGATGGCGCTTGCGTGTAACCGTTTATGGTTGAATCGCTGCGGTTGATTTGAGAGCCAGATCGGTATGTACAGCTGGGCACGTGTACAGCGATGCATGCATGCATGTGGCTTCCTTGTCTTGATTTAAGGTCCGTCGACGATAACCTGCGAGGAAAACGGACCGGCCCCAGCTACTCTCCAATGTAAACCAAAGGTGTCGTATACACCGGTACATATATACCAGGCATAAACTGGTATGATATATTCATGTATGTATGTATATATATATTCGAGGCGTGTGTATTGCCTGGTATACGCCTAAAAAAAGAGAGCTACCGCGCGTAAAATGCGTCGCTCAAGGCTGTGATACGTAAAAGACGCATGTTACTGTTTTTTTCCGTCTCATTTTGACTCCCCCTCCCTTGCCTAACCCCCCCCCCCCCCCACCCCTTCCCCCCGCCGATACGACAGCGTCCAACCCATCACCAACCCCATCGCCCAACCAGCGGGACCGCCACGCTACCCCCCCACAGCCACCCCACCGCAACCCCGCCCTACCCCAACCGCCGCCCCAAACCGCAACGCCGTCACCCATCTCACCCTCCCCCCAATATCAACCCCACTCTAAAACCCCAACACCAATACCAACACCAACACCAACCCCACCCCAACGTTCTGTTTCCGCGGGCATCAGATGGAGTTAGATCCAAACGGGTCCACCGCGGAGGCGGAGCCGACTCACCCGGCACGGCGATCGTACTGGGTGATGCGGCTAGTGAGAACGACCATCATGTACGGCGGTTACCTGACGCCCAAGCTCTACGCGCCGAAGGAAGTGTGGACGCAGGTAAGGTTTTGATAACAGGGCGATATATCGATGTTGGTTGATGTTCGATGTCCGATTTGTTTTCGATGTTGGTTGTTTTGGTGTCCGATGTTCGGTGCGATGTTCGATCTCCGATGTTGTCTATGTTCGATATCCGATGTTTGGTGTTTGGTATGCGATGTTCGATATCCGATGTTCGATATCCGAGGTTCGATATCCGATGTTCGATATCCGATGTCGACATCCGATGTTTGCTATCCCATGTTCGATATCCGATGTTCGATATCCGATGTTCAATATCCGATGTTCGGCGTTTTGATATTCTCCCCTCCTCTTTGTGCCGCGAAATGTTGTATCGATTTTTTGTTTTTGGGTTTTGTTGATTGCAGGTTGGCGTGAAAGTGGCGGGGTTTGCTCCTCGAATCGCGGCGTTGGAGTCGGTGCTGTACATGATCATCGACCGGATAAAGGACCTCCCCAAGCCTCCAGACGCGGCGGGCCGTAAGGAGGCTGCGCAGGTACGATACTGGCAGTGTGGTGTCTATGGATACTGTACGTAGTGCTACTGGTGGTGTGCTATTGCTCTTGTGCTACTATTAATAGTGTTGACATGTACTGGTGTCAATAGTGTCCAACTGCTGTACTGGTATTGATAGTGTGCTACTATGGTAATTTTCTACTGGTATTGGTGGTTTGCTACTGGTGTTGATAGTGTCCAACTGCTGTACTGGTATTGATAGTGTGCTACTATGGTAATTTTCTACTGGTATTGGTGGTTTGCTACTGGTGTTGATAGTGTCCAACTGCTGTACTGGTATTGATAGTGTGCTACTATGGTAATTTTCTACTGGTATTGGTGGTTTGCTACTGGTGTTGATAGTGTCCAACTGCTGTACTGGTATTGATAGTGTGCTACTGGTAATTTTCTGCTGGTATTGGTGGTTTGCTACTGGTATTGATAGTGTGCTACTGGTAATTTCCTACTGGTATTGGTGGTGTGCTACTGGTATTGATAGTGTGCTACTGGTAGTTTTCTACTGGTATCGTAGCGTAGCACGGATCGCGTGCTACTGGTATGGTGCTAATGGTATGAGTGCGCTACTGGTAGCGTTGATGGTGGTGTGCTACTGATAGTGCCTTCGAATACTGGTATGACTGTGCTCGTACTGACGTCGCTATTGAGTACGGATACGTGGGTGTGCGTCCAATCGACTAAAGCAACCTTCAGTCTGTTGATTCTACATCGGCGAGTGATGTTATGCGTCTTTCATCATCAATCCTGCAGCTTGTCGTTGTTAAATACCCCCCCCCCCCCCCCCCCCCGGAAGTGGCCACACCAGAAATTAAATTAACTCATTGAAGCTGTCGTCCATATGCAAGTCCGCCTCAGAGGCGGTTCTTAGCAGGATGCAGCTCACCCTCCATGCGACTCGCCCAATACCTCACGGCGGTTCGCGCTTGGTGCAAGCAATGTCTGCCTGGTTGGTGAAAACCCAACGCGCTCCGTCCCGGCATTGTAGGGATGCGAGGGTCTATGGTCATATGACTCCGGCCGTGCACAACATGAGTACAGCCCACCCCCCCCCCCCCCCCCCCGGAAGTGGCCACACCAGAAATTAAATTAACTCTTTGAAGCTGTCGTCCGTATGCAAGTCCGCCTCAGAGGCGGTTCTTAGCAGGATGCAGCTCACCCTCCATGCGCCTCGCCCAATACCTCACGGCGTTTCGCGCTTGGTGCAAGCAATGTCTGCCTGGTTGGTAAAAACCCAACGCGCTCCGTCCCGGCCTTGTAGGGATGCGAGGGTCTATGGTCATATGACTCCGGCCGTGCACAACATGAGTACAGCCCACCCCCCCCCCCCCCCCCCCGCCAAAAGAACAATCAATGCTTTCGACGATGTCATCCAACGCAAGAAACTTCCACCTCACAAGCGGCTGTTAGTAGGATGCAGCTCGCCCTTCATGCGACTCGCCCAACACCTCACGGCGCTTCGCACTTCTTGCAAGTAATGCCTGCCTGGTCGGTGAAAACCCGACGTGCTCCGTCCCGGCATTGTAGAAATGCTAGGGTCTGTGGTCATACGACTACGGTCATGCATGACATGAGTACCCCCCCCCCCGCGCGCGCACACACACCTTCCCTTCCCGTTCTGCCCTTGCAAGGTGATGCGTTCGTTTCGACAGCAAGCGCACAAGTTGCAGACGGACCTTGCGCGACACTTTCCCTACATCGTCCAGGTCGACCCTCTGAGCCTGGCGAAAGGTACGCTGCTGTTCCCTTTCCTTCCTTCCTTCCTTCCTTCCTCCGTTCTCCATTTTTGGAGTGGGGTGTGCTCTGCGAATGCTGGAACACATCAGAGAGATCGCGATCTATAGATCATCTAAGTACTGTAGATCATATTTTGTAGATCCTATTTTTGCCGTTGTGGTAGATCATCTAACTGTAGATCGTCTTCTGTAGATCCTATTTTTACCGTTGTGGTAGATCCATCTACTGTAGATCATCTTCTGTAGATCGATGTGTGGAATGCTAGTGCTGCACCCGTCCACGATGTGATAGCTCTGGAGGTCTCTGGTGGCGCTGGAGCTGCGCGCGCCAGCCTTGATTGTCTTTTGTGATATAGCCATGCGAGCCTTGCCTTGCCGAGCCTTGCCGAGCCTTGCCGAGCCTTGCCGAGCCGAGACTTGAGACTTGAGCCTTGAGACTTGAGTCTTGAGCCTTGAGCCTTGCCCCCTTCCTCACTTTCTTCGTTGTTTATCATTCCCCTCCGTCCCTCCCTCCCTCCCTCCCTCCCTTGCAGAGATCGGCCCCAAGTCTAACTTGGGTCGATTAAACAACGCGATGAAGAACATCGGGCGGAACGTGAAGAACTCCGCCGCCGTGGCCGTGGAGAGAATCGGCGCGGGTATCCACGGCAAGGTGAGCGGGGTGCTTATGGACGCGTGGTACGATAGAAGTAGCACTTCTTTGGCTGTTTTTTTGTTTTTCTGGATGACGGGACTCTCTCCTTATACACCAAAATCGTCGGAATTTCATTTTTGTGTTGTGAAATATTTTTCGTACGCTTAGGCCGTTTCCTATGCGGTTTGATTTCGAGCTTCAGATTTGTATTTTTCGATCTCAAAAACGAAAGCACCGACCGTTCTATGCAGTCCGATTGTGCAAAATCTGACCGGAAAAAAAAATCGATTTGAGAATCCGATGACCCAAGTCGTCCGATTTCGGCCCTAAATCCGACGACTTGGGTCATCAGATTTTCAAATCGAAAAATGGCATGGTCTCTAAATTCAAGATGTTATCCATGCAAGCAGCAGCAGCAGCAGCAGAACGATCGATGAGTTGGATGGTGACACAGCGACGTTGCTTCGCGCCCGACGCGCAGCCGGCGATCGGTGCGTCTCTCCGTCGCCAGACTACAGTCGGCTGGCGCGGGCTCGGGCATAGATACGAAAGCAAGCGCACTCGGCGCGTCGCCGCCAGACCAGAGGCAGCCAGCGTGGCTTCGAACGCTTGGGTTCTATGCCCAGTACAGCGCACTCGGCGCGTCGCCGCCAGACCAGAGGCAGCCAGCGTGGCTTCGAACGCTTGGGTTCTATGCCCAGTACAGCGCACTCGGCGCGCGCCTCTCCGTACTCGTACTCGTAGACTTTACAGCAGCAGCAGCAGTCAGTCAGTCAACGTGCTGGGCTCGGATTCTTCGTTGTGTCAAAATACAAAACACCAAGACAGGTCGACTCGAGCGCACTCGGCGCGTCGCCGCCAGACCAGGGGCAGCCAGCGTGGCTTCGGACGCTTGGGTCCTACGCCCAGTACAGCGCACTCGGCGCGTCTCTTCGCGGCGCCAAACCACAACAGCAGTTGGTCTCGCCGTTTGCTAAAAGATCTGCACCTACAATAAAAATCCGTGTTTTCTCGCATAGGAAGGCTGTTTCGATTTTCGGACTCGGTCGCTGAACAACTCGATCGGACCATAATCTGAAGCTCAAAAATCGAACCGCATAGGAAACGGCCTTAGGCCACGAAATTTTTCATCGGGTCGTATATAGAACTTTTGTTTTTCCCCCTCCAAAATCAGCTTTTTTGGGTGCGATATAGAGCTCTTTTAACCCCGTAAGAACTGGTCCCACGAATTTGGGGACAAACTACTCGGAATTAGTGTCGGACATTTTTTTTCAGTTCTGAATGGGTTAAGTGACACCACCCTCTGAATATAAAACAGGGTGCACCTCTACCGTAGCATGCGTCTATTAATAATGGTGCTCTACCTATAATAAATACAGTACGTAAACAAGTGTGTTTTCAAGGGGCCGGACACTCCCGTTTGGAGGGACAGTTTGTGGGGAACAGTAGTATATAGGACCCAAGTATTCCTATTACCTGTGGGGGGCCATAGTAAAAAAATAGTAAATAGGGCCTACGGTGAAAACACAAAAACCTTATATTTATATATGTTTCCCAACAATATCTGGTCCCTATTTACTATGGTCCTCCGTAATCGTAAGAATAGGGAAATGTACATATTTTAGTGTGTACCGTACGGTAGGTTCTACCTGGTATTTACTATGCCCCCCCCGTAATACTTGAAATTAGACGGAGATATATATTATTTATTTATTGTTTCCATCCCATTTATTATCTTCGCACTTCTGTCTTTCTCCCTCCCTAGTCGTAACTCAGATCCGGGGTCACAAAGTAGGCTCCTCTCCCTCCTCCCCCACTACGGTTCTTGCCTTGATTTTTATCGCGCAGAGGGTTCAGCCGTCCCAACGCTCGTCGATTTTCATCGAATTTTGCTAACTCACGCTCTCGCGCTTTCCGCTAGTCAAGATATTGTTTAGCGAAAAAAAGTCCCTACGAACATGCACTCGGAGGGGGGCTCGAACTCGCGACCTTGACGCTAACAGGCTTCGTGGTATGTCCAAAGTATATATGTGTTTACAGTGCAGGTCTAAAGGGGTTACGGGAAAATACGACTCCTCGCATTGTAAGTCGGACGCCGATCGGTGCCGTCCCTCAGTCACGTATTGTAGTGGGGGGCGTGTGCTTCGATAGAGGTAGCACTTTTTGACTGAAATGATGGCTCCTGAAGGACGGGGCTCCTTAACCCATTCAGAACTGAAAAAAAAAATCCCACACTGTTTCCAAGTAGTTTGTCCCCACATACGTTTGTGGAACCAGTTCTTAGGGCCCATATTAACGAGTATAAAATAAATTCAATTTGGAAAAATAAAAATTCAAATTCGCTTTTCATTGGTCAACACACGCACCAGCACCAAATATTAGGATCTTGGGGTATAATCTTGGGTGGTGGTGCGGGTTCTGACCAATGAAAAGCGGATTTGATTTTTTTTTTTTCCAAATTGATTTTTTTTGTTCTTCGTTAAAACGGGCCCTTAAGGGGTTATAACCCGAAATCGTGGGAAATTCATTATTGTGTTGCATTTTTTTTTTTTTAATAGAATGCCCAGGCCGTGGGATTGCTCACCGGGCAGCACTTTTATTTCCCTCCACAATCAGTGTGCAGGCTACTGCAGGTATAGAGCTCCCCATGTGAGCACCCTCAGAAAATACACGGTGCACCTCTACCGTACCATGCACCTGGGGGCGTTGCCGTCGTCGTCGCTTTTGATGGGGGGGGGGGGGGGGGGTGTACTCATGTTGTGCACGGCCGTAGTCATATGACCATAGAGGGGGGGGGCAATTTTCGCCTCTGAAATTCCCAAGAGGGTTGACAAATAACCGGTGTGTGTGCGTGCGTGTTTGTTTGTTTGTTTGTTTTGTGTTCGTTTTTTCTTGTGCCGCCTGTCCGTGCAACTTGCAGCATGTGGACGACGGTCTGGTCTACTACAAGCAGGTGGTGTCCGAGCTTTGCATCGAGTGTCAAATTTTCGACGCCTGGTTCGTTCACCTTCAGGCACAGAACGGGGACGAGGGTGAGCAAGCGGCGTTACGTAGCGGTTTTAAAAGTGGGGCGCGGGGGGGGAGGGGGGTGTACTCATCTCGTGCATGTCGGTAGTCGTACGACCATAGATTCTCGCGGGGCGCACTAATTTGTTGGTTCCTTTACTGATTTACCGATTTGGTGGTAGTCGTGAAATCCTCCCGACTCACGGCGCTATTTTTTTGGATGGCGACTCCGACCTTCCACCGCCTCCTCGACCTGCTGGTTTTTGTTGCCTGCCTGCTGTGGAGGTGGTAGGGAACGCGTCGCCTCATATATGTACGATATCCTTCTTTTTTTTTTCCATCCCATTTATTATCTTCGCACTTCTGACTCTCCCTCCCTAGTCGTAACTCAGATCCGGGGTCACAAAGTAGGCTCCTCTCCCTCCTCTCCCACTACGGTCCCTGCCTTGATTTTTATCGCGCAGAGGGTTCAGCCTTCCCAACGCTCGTCGATTTTCATCGAAGTTTGCTAACTCACACTCTCGCGCTTTCCGCTAGTCAAAGATATTGTTTTGCGAGAAAAAGTCCCTACGAGCACGAGTGTGCACTCGGGGGGGCTCGAACCCTCGATCTTGACTCTTGACAGGGACGAGATTCACCTGTCATTCCACCCGGGACGCCGGGTGTCCCCTTGGGTTAATACCAGTAGTCTTACGAAATATATTTATAAAATTAAAAAACAACAACTGTGATATCGAGGATTTCGTCGTTATATACAGGAGAAGTGGTCCCTCTAATATAGGGCCGGTATGCGCCAGTCAACACATTCCGATATTTGATGGCGTTTCGCTTCTCGGTGTTTTTTGTTTCTGTTTTTTTTTACAGACACGGACGGGATGGACGAGCTGTTGCTGGAGCTGCACCTCGTATCCAGCTTCATGCGCGAGGTACGTGTGCTTATGTCGCTTTCGTTTTCAATTGTTTGGTCGGTCTCTCTTTTTTCTCTCTTTTTTCTGATGCTGGTTTTGATATTTGGTATAAACACATAGTGATGCCGGTACTGATGTTGATATTGGTATAAAACTTGTTGATATTGATATATGAGTATGCGTAGTTTGATATAAGTGTAAAGCATATTGATACTGATACTGATGTTGATATTGTTATAAAACAGTTTTGATATTGATATTAATTGTGATATTGGTACATGATAAAACTCATTTTGATATTGCATCTTGATTTTTTACATTTGGTACAAACCATATTGATACTGATTATGATACTGATTTTGATACAGTTTTTTTTTTTTTTTCCATCCCATTTATTATCTTCGCACTTCTGTCTTTCTCCCTCCCCAGTCGTAACTCAGATCCGGGGCCACAAAGTAGGCTCCTCCCCCTCCTCCCCCACTACGGTTATTGCCTTGGTTTTATCGCGCAGAGGGTCCAGCCTTCCCAAAGCTCGTCGATTTTCATCGAATTTTGCTAACTCACGCTCTCGCGCTTTCCGCTACGTAGTCAAGATATTTTTGCGAGAAAAAGTCCCTACGAGCATGCACTCGGGGGGGCTCGAACTCGCAATCTCGACGCTAACAGGCTTCGTGGTTACCTGCTAGCCCACCCGGGGCGACCGGCTATAGAATATATTGACCTTGACACTGATTTTGATGGTGCTCTCTTTTTATTCCAGGTGGTCTGCGCGATGGTGCTGAGGGATCTGGAGGGACTTGTCGACCGATATCTGCGCAAAATGCGAAAGAGCTTCGCCCGGATGTACTGGGACGAGGATTACGAGGACTACGAAGAGGAGGAAGATTTACTGCCATAAACCGAGGGGAGGGGGTGGTGAACAGAGTGGTTTTCGGTGGAGTTAGGTAGGAGACGGGAGGGGGGGCGTGGGGTCACGGCAAGGGGGGTACTCACGTCATGCATGGCTGAGTCGTATGACCATAGACATATACAATGCCGGGACAGGAGCAAGCAAAGTCGGGGTTTCACCGAGCAGGCAGGCATTGATCGCTTGCACCAAGCACGAAGCGAAACGTGAGGGTATTCGGCGAGTCGCATGACGGATGAGGTGCATCCTACTAAGAACCACGGTAGGGAGTAGGAGGGGGGTGTCTAAACCCAATAACCTCGGTTAAGAAGCTTGACGGCTAGCTGCGGTGACCCCATGACGAATATCAGCGTCGTCAGGCAGTGTGCAGTGTGTGGGGGGAGGGGGGCGACAAGACTCATGATATGGAGGCGGGAAAGGGGGGGGGGGGTTAGGATGGAGAAAATGAGGGGCGAAGACACAAACAAAAGACCAGCTGTACTTGTAGTGTCCGGATGTGGTCCTCTGCATCGCATGTTTTTGTTTTCGTCGTGTTTTTGTTCGCCGCTTTTTTTTTTCTTGTTTTTGTTTCCTAGGGCGCGCCCTTACGATTTTTGTTTTTGCTGTTTCCTGTTTGTTTTCCTCATTTTTTTGTTTTGTTTGTACCTGTCCTCGGGGGGGGGGCGCGGGGCGGCCCTTGTTTTTTTGTTAGTTTTTTTTTGTTTTGTTCAAGTTTTCGCGTTTGTTTTTCGCTTGAAGGTTTACGGCTCGTAATATTGTTCTGAAGCTCCCGCTATCCCGGTACAGGTTGAACGGGCGGAAGTGTTTTTTTTTTTTACGACCTCCCCCCCCCCCCCACCCCCCCCCTCTCCCAACGCCCCTTCATGACTTTCTCCTCTGCCGGAAGGGATTATTTGTATTTCTTTTGGCGCGAGGGCATAAAGCCAGCGGCCATACACTCGTTTTTTTCTTCTTGTGTTCCTTACTTTAGGGGGGGGGAGCTTCAGCTTTTTGGTTTAGTCGATTTTTTATGTTTTTACATTTTTACTCTATATTTCGTGATCGTGCCTGTGTCCGAAGGGGGAGGGGGGGTTAAACCATGTCGCGACGAGGCCTTTTACAACGTACGTGCCTTGTAGCGCTCGTACTTTACTGTATATTTAGGAAATCGGGATGCCTCTCGCGTCCCTACTATTGTAGTCTGTCGCTTCCCTTCGCGTACCTCCCCGAGCATTGCAAACTAGTCGTATTCTGCCCCTTTTTATAGGCGTGATCCCAGAGTGCGAGCTTGCATGCTATGCGTGATGTGCAGCTATTGTGATGTGCGTTGAATTGCGCGATTTTGCGTGATTTTGCGTGTTTTGCGTGATTTGCGCGTATGTTTGCGTGGTTTGGCGGGATTTTGCGTTGAATGGCGTGATTTTGAGTGTTTTGAGTAGTTTTTTTTTTTTTTGCGTGATTTTTGCTTGTTTTTGCGTGATGTAGCGTGCTTTCTTTTGTGTTGTGAGTTCCTCCCTGTTCTTAACTGAGACTGCGCGTACTTCTGTGCGCGCTAGGGAGTGTGTGGCGTATCCACGCTCGTGGGGATCAACAGCACGAAAGGTGCCCCAGACTGACGCTCACTGGCAAGGTTCCAGGAGTTTTATAGCGATAAGAAGGCGGTATATATAGATAAGACTTGGTATCGGGGTCAACAACGAAGTATTTCTGACTGGTCTTCCCGATGTTTCGGGATTATAGTGATAATGCAGCGGTACTATACCATGGAGTGCCTTGGTAGGGGATCAGGGGACCTGGTATCCGTTCCTTATTTGAGATTGGTCGCGTGCGTGCGTGCATTGGTGAATGTGTGTGTTTTTGTTTCTGGTGGCATCTGTTAAATGTGGCAAGAGTTCCTCTCTTTTTTGCCTGTTTTGTTTTGCATTTGGTCGTTTGCCGCCAACCATGCCGACTCCCCCTTTTCAAGAAACAGACATACAGCCTAGCCTTTATTTGCGCTTTGTTGTATTTTTGTTGGGGGGGATGTAGCACATGTTTTCCGATCAGGGCCGAGCGCGCGCCAATTTGCTACGGTACGTACAGTACAGGCGTTTTGCAAAGGGGGTGGGGGACACGGGGCGGGGAAAGAAGGAGATAAACAATGCTTCTGCGTTTTGTTGGGTTTCGAAGTTTTCGACGCGTTTGTATCATACGGTACGCAAGCACCGAGTAAGTCGTTTAAGCTCGGTCACGAGAAGGTCAACTCATGCCCCACTCCCTATATACCATCCATGGCCGAATTTGTTTTGCTCCCTTTTTTTTTTGGGCCTTTGCTTTTTTTTACTTGCTCGCTCGGTCGCTCACTTGCTCCCTTGACGCCGAGTTCATCTGCCCCTGGCAAATGTCACGACAATGGCATGACAGACGGCGGGACATAGTTGGTTTCATGGCACTGCTGTCACGTCAATGTCATGGCATGACGGGACAGATGGCATGACACATTTTATATGATGATGTCGTGACACCTGGTGTGAAAAATGGCAAGTACAAGTTCATGGCAGTTGTTTCGTGGCAAATTTCATGATAAAAATTGGTGTCATGACAATGTCAGGACAAGTTCCGTGACATTGGGCGTGGCAAACGGCATGACACAATTTTCTTTTCATTAGTGGGCGTTTTGGCGTTTGGTGCGTTAGGTATATATATACGTGTTGCGTGTGTGTGGTTATTATTTTTTTCAACTTTTATTTTGGCGTAACTTGTTCCGGCCGTTTTTCTACGGTTTAAGAGACTTTTTTTCGTTTTTCACTTTTGAGCCCTCAACTATTTCTCAATGGCAGGCCGGTGACTCCCAACACTGATTACCCAGTATGTGCGGGGTCCGACATGTACTTTACAATGACTTTCGTTTTGATGCTTAAGCCCGTGTGGGGTTGTGTGTATCGGGCTTGGCTTCCATTTTTTTTCCCTCTCAAAATAGGATGTGGGGTGAACAAGTACAGAGCTATACTATAATCAAGTGAATTGGGAGCCTAAGACAAACTTAGGCGCTGTATACCCGTATCATAGCACGCGTCCCACGTTTGATTTTATGTACAGTAGTGGTCCCCCTATAGTGCCGGTTGCCGGCAAAAATGTCTGTTAAATTCGCTTGGTACAGGTGGGATTGACCGGTGTTGCAGTGTGCGGATTAGTGCCGGTTCCCGCAACAACAGTGCCGGTATGTTCGACTGGCGCATACCGGTACAATAAAGGGACTACTGCTGTATCAGAAGAGGCCTCCTGCCGGCGAGAGAGACGAGAGGTCAGAAGCTGGTAGTGGTGGCAGCGGAGGGGGGGGGGGGGGGGGGGGGTGGGGGGGGGTTGTTTCAGTCCTCAATAAGTAGTCACGGTTGTTTCAGTCCTCAATAAGTAGTCACTGAAGAAAGAGAACCGAGAAAGGGAAACAATCAATCCCGCAAATTTTCGATTGATCAACTTGTTTTTTTTATGGAGGCATTGTATTGGTCGAGAAACCGTAACCGTATGTTAGATTTTAATATAAAAATAAAAATGAAAGCTGACCAATCGGCGCAAAAACAAAAACAAGAATCTTCTCCGTGAGTCGTAGTGGTATAGTAGTAGTAGTAGTTGGTTCGTGCGCGTGCTATAAGGTTTGCTTCTTCTGTAGCTTTCGGTTCGAAGAAATTTCCCCCACGTATATACGAGTAGCGTAAATGCATAGCGCACCAGATCGCGGCACGCAAGTAGTACTGGGGGGGCCAATGTGGTAAGATAGAAATCAGAACCCACGATGGACCCAAAAATCATACATCCCCCCTAATGTTTACACGCCGTATTTGGTTCTGATCACTATGTTGATGTCCCCCCGTAATAGTAGTAGTGCTGAGTCGAACGATAGGCGGTTTCAAATGTCACCCCCCCCCCCCCCCCCCCAGCAAAAAGCCTGCCAGGTAAACTACTATTAATAGTAGTGTAGGAGACCGTTCCTTTTTTTTGGGGGGGGGCGCGTCAAAGCCTCTTTTTTTCGCCGAATTAAGCTTGTTTTGGCGTAAGGGGGCGGATGCTATATATACCGGTAAGATACTACAGGTACGACAGCAGTACGAGTATTGTTTTTGGGCGTGTCAAGACCTTATATTCAGGGCTTTTCACGGGTCAGATAAAAACTCGCCGGTATGGTCGCGTCGGGTCGGGTAGGCTCGAACCCGACCCGTGATACTTCGAAAACCTCCTGCTCCGACCCAACCCATGAATGTTGAAGACCTCCTGAGCCGACCCGAGGGTCGGCTCATGCAAGACCCTTGAAGAGCCCTGTTTTTTTCTGCCTTAATATACTAGTTTTAGTGTAGGTGGGCCGTCAGTCAGGGGTCAAAGCCCGGTCTCCCTCGTAACGCTTATGCCCCCAAGTACACAAGTAGGATATGTATACTCGTATGTAGGCGGTTTACGCTGAAACACAACAAGGGGTGGACGCGAAAAACAAAACAGAAAAAAAGACCGGCAGCAGCTTGTCCTCAGGCCCACGCGCAGAATAAAATTCCGTCCCTGATAAGATAATTGTAGTACAGGGACATACGAAATATTTATAGAAAGCCACAGGCTGGGACTTGCTTGCATTAAAATAGGAAATTCAGTGTGAGCCGTTATACTGTAGCGTAGAGAAAAAAAATAAGAAAATATGAAATACAGGGTGGTAGTATAGAGAAAATATAAGAAATTAAGGAGGAGCCGTTTCGCTACGTACACTGAAGAAGTTAGCGTAGAAAGCACCCTTTCCTATGGTATGAAATTCTGCCTGGGTCAGCACTTGGGTTTCTTTGTAGTATATTCGGGTGTCTCGTAGTAAGTGGGGTATACTGGTACCGTATCACACTATCACCCCGGGTGATAACATATCACCCCCCCTGAGACGAATTTCGGGGCCGACGTTCTCCAAAACAAGGCAAAGGGGGGGGGGGGCACAAACAGCAAACATGGTGGGTTTTGGAAAGAGCTTTTCGAGATTTTTCCATCGATGCATCGCTCGGCGGTTACACCCTCCCCGCTGCCGAGAACCTCAGCTTTGCAATTCACCCGAGGGGGGGGGGGGGTTATCTTGCGTGTTATGCGGTAGGGTCGGACTCGAAAAGGAGTGGGTTAGAGACAAGAGGTTCGGTCAGGAAAACTACAGCGAGCACAGGACATTTGCTAAGAAAACGAACAGTATGAAAAAAAACAGGCTGATATTCTTAAAATTGAACTACGCAGCAAAAGTAGTCAGTACGTAGCCTACCGGTTTGTCGTGGACATAGTCGTCTGATGATACAGTTAGTTGAGCACAGCAGTGTAGAGTAGCAGTATAACATGTGATCAGATATCACGGTTTAGTAAGCGGTGGAACCTCGTGGGACCGGTTCTTACGGTTTCATGCGAGGTGAAGAACCCCAAATAACAAAGAACGGGTTCGAGTTTTTACCCGAGCTACACTACGTAGTACTCGTAGGTCATTTTTATTTTCAGTTCCTTGCCTAGGGCTTTTGCCGCATTTCCTTGCCTAGGGCTTTTGCCGCATTTTGAGCCGCACTCTGCATGGGGTCTCGAGCTATGTTGCTCAATCGACCGTGCATCGCGCACTCTCTCTCTCACTTCTCTCTCCAACCTCCCCTGCGTCGCCTCTTCGAGACCGCTGATAATCAACACAACAAACTGCCATTGGGGTGTCATTATTTTACCAGCTCTGCGGAACATGTAGCTCCTGCAACCAGTCGGCTGACTCCGACTGAGTGCCTTGTCTCTGCTCGTACGAGTGGACTGTCTGGCGTACCTCCGCACGTCCATCACGCCACACGCGGGTACACCGCCAACAGGTTATGGGCCTCGATTTACGTATTAAGCACTGTAGGGCTGCGGGTCACGAGGTATTGACCTCCCCTATGAGGAAGACGTGTGGTGCTACCTATACTACAAGGGAATATGAGTTTCCATGTTGTTTTTGGAGCAAACCATATACTGGCAGTTATCAACACTGACTGCTGAATTCATCTGACATTATTTCGGAAGTGAGATGCCCACGGCCAATATCGACTGGTGGTGGCATTTATTTTAGTGTACGGATAAATACCGTACCGAGTATGTCTTGCCTGATAAACGTACAGTGCAAAACCACTCCTCATAGACACACCTGCTAAGAAAATGAGCAACAAGAAAAGCCAGGCAGACATTTTTCCAGGAAACTAAGAAACTCGGGAGTCGCTGTGCTGTCGTTATTGAGTAAGAGCGTATAACACACGCACCCGTTCTAGAAAAAGAAATTCAGGCAGGACAAGCTTTTATGTTTCTTACTACAGTAGGTTTAGATGTCCCGTCCTGTACTGATGTACTAGTAGTATAAAAAGGCGTATCGCTCCCCAGGGTTTGGTTTCAGGGACAGGGCAAGCAGTAGAGGCAAGGCGGGCGACAGGGGCTCTGAACAACACGTGCCATTTTTATTAGAGCAACATGCAGGCAGGATAAGGTATTATTTGCATACCAGGTACCCGGTATATTTTGTTTCGTTTTGGGAGCTTTCCTTACTTGATGTAAACCATATATGGTACGCGTATTTTTATGGTTTCCCCCCGTTTTTTTCGTCTTGCTGTGCTGTGTGTCATTCCGTCCCGCCTCTCTCTCGCTCTATAGCCCCCGCCCCCTCAACAGCCATCGCTCCGTCTCGCAAGCGATGCGTGGTCAATGGTCAAATGACTCAAGGCAAGCAACAAATGAGTACGCCCCCCCCCAAAAAATATATTGCTGTCTCTGGAAGCGGCCACACCAGAAACGAAATCAAGCATTCTACGCTGTCATCTATGAGAAAGAAAGTCCGCAACACAAGCGGTTCTTAGGAGGATAGATCTCACCCTTCATGCGACTCGCCGAACACCTCACGGCGCTTTGCTCTTGCTACTGGGAAATGTCTGCCTGGTCGGTGAAAACCCGACGTGTTCCGTTCTGGCATTATTGTATATTGGGATGCGAGGGCCTATGATATTACGACAACGGCCATGCATGAACATGAGAGTACCCCCCCCCCACCGCCGCGCACCCCCGCTTCTTTGACATTCGCGCAAAATCTGACGCCCGTGACTCCCCATCGTTAGGAATCTTGCACACGCGAGGCAGATAGATCATCTAAATCATCTAGATCCTAGCCTGTCGTTATGGTATGTTGGACAGGATCTATATACGACGTAGTACATATCCAGCCAATACAAATTATCGTACAAAGATGGTGCAGAATACACGGCTTCCGCCCAGCAAACATGAGCCACCGCAGATCATACAGATCATACAGACCAGGAACCTATCCGCCCTGAAGTACCTGACGGTAGATCATTGATGTCTGATAGGTGTAACTGCCACAGTGATCTACAGAGACTGATCCGGGAAACGCAATACTGTCGGGCAGTTATTATGATGGGGTCCCACAGGTGACCTTCTATGTCACAGGATGGAAAAGCCCCTTTCTGGCACTCCAGGAACTCCGGTAACTCCGATAAAGTATGGGCATTTCTATGTTTTCATCCATTTTCCTACGACCACAAGGCGTCTTGGGTCTCCACCCCCTCTTCCTCGTGAGCGAGGCACACCGCCAAACACCCGTGCATTGGAGTGATCACGTTTGCTATACAATGGTTTTTCGAGTATTAGGTTTCGTGCTAAGGAACGTGCAATAGTCATCGGGGGTAGAAAGCTTGAGGCCGTCGAGTTTTACGGTTCTTAGTGATCTAGGTTTGGGCATTTTTAGTGGTACCGATACACAAGATATTTGGTTCGAAGTTTGAAGTTTTTGGGTTAATAGTTCGAAAGGCATGTGGGGCGCAGTGTCTACCTTGTTGACATTCTGGGTTTTGAAATTTGATTTTTGTTAGTTTTGGATTACCTGCAGTCAGCAGGTGCGTACGTAAGTTTTTGGAATTGTATGTTTGGATTGTTTTGCGCGCTTGTAACAACATGAAAGCTACTACTGCTGTGCGGGTATACTTGTACCGACCCTATTTCGCACGCCGACTATCGTTTGATTGCCGGACAAATGTCCTAGTGTCGTCGGTGATGTGTTGATTACCGGGAAGGCGTTGGAATTAACGCTGGTATAGTTTATAGTTATTTTTACTTTGGATTTTAATGGGTTTGGTGTGTACAAAACAGGAAGGCGGCTGCTTAGTTCTAAGTATTGGGTTTAGGGGTTGCTGTTTTTGGAGTGATAGATACTAATTCTACGTACGGCATGGACACTACCATGACAGTGCGCCGCGAGTAGGGAGGCTGTTGGTCATAGTCGTATCCATCTCTGGTAGCTGTATCTGCCAGTGATCTACAGAGACTGATCCGCTGATCCGGGGATCCAAATATTGTCGGGTAGTTATTGTTCCGTGATGGGATCCCTCAGGTGGCCTTCTATCTCATCAGAGGGGGGAAAGCCCC
Organism: Saccharina japonica; assembly: GCA_008828725.1. Classification (NCBI taxonomy): domain Eukaryota; class Phaeophyceae; order Laminariales; family Laminariaceae; genus Saccharina; species Saccharina japonica. The sequence continues at coordinate 71,486 of MEHQ01003989.1, forward strand.
TTTCTGGCACTCCAAAGACTCCGGTGGGGGTGTCAGGGGTGGCACTTTTGCGCCTGAACATTTTTTTCACAGACCGAACTCCTCCTCATCCATTGTATCTGAGAAGCTCTCCAACCATTGAATCTTGGGGATCCGATGCGTACTTTTCAAGGTTGTTCAATAGATGCCTAAATGCTGTAAGTAAGCTGTGACGATGTGATTGTTGTACAAGCTGGCCCCTCGGACGAATTTCAGAGCTGAAAATCTCGACATCGGGGAGGGTGCAATCGCCAAGCGGCGCATTTATGGCAGTATCTCGACGAGCTCTTTCCAAAACCCACCATGTTCGCTGTTTGTGCCCCCCCCCTTGTTTTGGAGAACGTCGGCTCCGAAAAGCGTCCCAGGGGGTGTGCTATCTTAGCACCCGGGGTGATAGTGAGATGCAGTAGTCGTATGACCATTGACCCTTGCATCTCCCTGCAGTGCCGGGATGGAGCATGTCGGATTTTGTCACCGACCAGGCAGACATTGATTTACTGCTTGCACCAAGCACGAGCGCCGCCAGGTGTTGTTGGGTGAATCGCATGAAAAGGGTGAGTGAGCTGCATCCTACTAAGAACCGTTTGTGAGACGGACTTTCTTGCATATGGACGGTATCGTCAAGTTAATTGATGTAGGGAGCGGGGGGGGGGGGGGGCACGATGGGCGAAATGCGCATTCTCGCGCCGTGCTGGCCCGCTCTCCTCCCGGCAACGGCGCCGCAAGGGCGAGAGCACAAACACACGTGAGATAGTAGAAAGGAAGAGCCCGGCGCTGTAACCACATATTTATCGTCAACTATATATCGTATGTCGGCATGTATCGAAGAGAGGGGGGGGGGTGTACTCCTGTCATGCATGGCCGTAGTCGTATGGCCATAGACCCTATAGTGTCCCCACAATACCAGGACGGAGCATGTCGGGGTTTTCACCGACCAGCCAGGCATTGCTTGCACCAGGTGCGAAGCGCCGTGAGGTGTTGGGCGAGTCGAATAAAGGGGGGCACAATGGGCGAAAAGCGTCGTCTCGCGCCGAGTCGGCCCGCGGCCGCCCCGGCAAGAGCACAGTATGAGCGAGAGAGCCAAGTACATAAAATAATAGAAAGGAGGAGACCAGAGAGCAGCTGAAGTAACCACACATTTTATGTTGTTGAAAGAAACATGCAACACGATATATCATCAATCATCAATCATCAACCATCAACCATCAGCCATCAATTATCAATCATCAATCATCAAACAATCGCCGATGTGAAAAGTCAAAACTCATAACTGCAAGAAGATGTTTTACGTTCTGCTCGCCTCCACCTGTGTCGCCACAAAAATACGAAGAAGGCCACTCCTGTGCCCCACTTGACGCTTACTTGACTCTCCCTTTATTGACGGAAACACTTCCCCAAGCTGAACACCATCATCAGGCCAACAGCCGCACAGCCAAAGTAGATTGTTGGTTGCGCAACTAAAACATCAAAAACAAGTTGAAACCGGAAAGGACTTGATCGACTTGCACTTAACGTTTATGGCAATATGTGCAGACCATGCCCATGCCTCCCCTAGGGAGCGGGTGTGCCAGACAACCGCTCCCCGAAAGCGATCGCCCGCCAGCTCTACTTAAATACATCCCGTAAACATAAATCACCCCCCAACTCTTCATATATATGTATCCCGTAAATACAGTTTACGCTTTCAAATACAGTGTAATACACACATACAGATCATATGTGCATATACACGTCTACATGATGTATAGGGCCTGGCAATATATTATCATACTGCAACCGCACAATCCCCATGCATAGTCTATATGGCGTGCGAGCACATGCATTCCCTTCATGCACCTATATCCTACCTGGCATGAGACCTGGCAGGATATATATAGCATACCACCTAGTACTGCCTGCTTGCTGTGTACGAGCAACAACACCCGCATGCAACGACCCCAAAGCCCCTACACGGTGTGGGATGCACGCACACACGCGCATTCCCACCCTTTACTACATAGGGTCTATTGGTAAGTCTATACGTATACCAGTAGAGTCTACGACAGCCCTCTGCTGTTGTACGTACGAACTGGTTGAACGCGGTGCTAAATAATCTGCGAAAAAGGTAGGCAACGCTGTACGTACGTAGCCATAACTCGCGCAGGCAGGACCGCTCTGGAAGCCAGCCCCTCTCCTCTGGGAAACGCTAAAAAAAAACTTGATAAATATGTTATACTAAAATAGCTTACTCCTACTGCAGTAGCCTACTCTAAGTCGAATACACGGAAAAACAAGACATCCTCATAAAAATAATACATGCCAGGTATTGTCTTCATAATCGTAGCAGCCGGAAGCCTAAAACCGTGACAACAAAACGAGTCGTGACCATATTCTTCATCCGCCAGATCGCCCGTATCCCCCCTGGCCCGACAGCGGATAACGCCACATTATCTCGCGACAGACAGCGCTACTATTACTCCTACTACGAACTACTGCTTTACGTTAAACTGCTATGCCTGCGCCTCGTTTTTCCTGCAACCTAAACCTGGCAGACGTACTCGTATTCATTTCCAGGGGTTCGCGGCTGCACCGCCCTGCGTAGCCGACAGAGCAGGCCTGACGCTAGGTGCACCATTGATGCACGCGGAAAAGTTACGTATAACCAGCGGAAACGTTACGTGTAACCAGGTACCTTAGATCGTATACACGAATAAATGGTTGAAAACCTAGTACCGACCGGAACTATATAAAAAAGTGTTAGTACGCTACGTATTTACGTACCTACTAAAACTTGAACGAAGCGAAAAATGTATAATATGACCATGCAACACCAAAACCAAAAATGAACCAGGGTGGGTGGTGACGATTTTACTGTGTTCACCCCCTACGTGCCCTACTTGGAACCTGTATAAACACTGAGAATATATCTATCTACGAGTCTCGAAACAACCTTCGCTGCTAAATAAAAACGATCGCGTGTTTTTTCGTAAACTGTTTTTTTCCCCTCTCGATCGTGTGGGACAAAATAAAACGGCGAGCCGCGTTGCTATAGTTGAGCGACGCGCTACGTGCGACGGCAACAAAACCGACGGCTAACAGAAACGGCGGCGGCTTGTAAAAGCGGCGGCTATAAACGATGGCATTGAAGCCTCGAACTAGCCTACGCCACCATCACGCTATATACCCTCGCCCGAAAGAAAAGTCCCAGGGTCTCTCCAACCCTTGGTAAGGTCGTGATACGAGTACGTACTGCTACTGAGTGCATACAGCAATACTTCAAAGTATGTACAAAATGTAAAAGGATAGCAACAAAGCATACTGCTCTCACTAGGTTTGTAAACACATCGACGTGGGACGTTGGTCCGGAAGGTGACAATTTTACCACCACCACCACCAACGACGACGACAACAACAACAGCAAGAACAACAGCAACAACAACAAAGGCAGCCCCCCTATCCGAAATTGCAACCTCCTTTTTTTTGTCGCGAGCGCTGTCTCCCTCTCCTCTTTGAGGCGCTGGAGATACGGGAACGATACCCTCCTCCCCCCCCCCCCCCCCCCCCCCCCCCCGCCCCCCCCACACGCCTGCCTATATATCTCGGCTGTTCTTGTGCCCGGTAGAAAGAACATCCATTCTACAGCCTAACCTTCAACTTCAACTTCAACTTCAAATTCAAATTCAACTTCCAACTTCAACTTCAAATCCAACTTCAACTTCAGCTTCAAATTCAACTTCAACTGCAACTCCAACTTCAACTTGAGCTCCAACTTCAACTTCAAGTTCCACTAATTTTCCAGTCTGACCTATCTATGCTTTCTCATTGGTCAATATTTACACCGCAGACTTCCGGCCATCCAATTCTGGGAGCGAAAAAGCACCATGTTGGTTCATGGCAACTCATCGTGCTCCTTGACGGACGGACAGCCGTCAAGGAGCTCTCCACACTACAACTAGTATAACGCTACGTCTATAAAAGAAGCCTCGACGGGGTCAAAATTACTGTAGAGCCGTCAAGCGACATTTTTTTTTTTTTGCCTGAGAGTGTGTGCTGAGTGCTGTTCCTTGCTCAGTTCCAGCAAGGGGCGCGAAGAAAAAGAAACAATTATTGTCGTCCCCGATTTCTGAAACTACTTAACTCAAGACTCAACCATCCCCTCCCCCAATCCCTCGCACACCTTGCTACTACTGTATTTGTTTTCTTTATTTTCTTTTTAGGTTTAATAGGCAATCAGTTCCACTACGTACTCCACTCCCCTTTTTTTCTTCTTTTTTTCCAATTAAAAACAAAAATCAACGCCACATCCACGACCTATCGGACGAAGGCCTGATGTAGAACTGCTGCAGGCGGTGCGCCAGCCCTCCGTTGCCCGCCTGGGTCACCGGAGGCGAGCCTATCCCATAGCCCGCCTCGTACGGGCCCATGCCCATGGCGTACGAGCCGTGGGAGGGGCCGGCAGGGCTGATAGGCACGCCGTACGCAGGGGAGGGGGCAGCAGGGCTGATGGGCATGCCGTAGCCCCAGGCGGGAGGAGGAGCCATCATGCCGTTTCCGTTGTTGTTGTTGTTGTTGGTGTTGAAAGCAGGGGGGGCGGGGTATCGTGTCGGATTCACGGGCAGGCCTCGGATGAACTGGTACGTTCGCTCGCCCGTGTGGTCGTTTACCCTGTGGCACACGGAATGAGGGACGGGGGACGGGGGACATGGGACGGGTGACGGGTGACGGGTGACGGGGGACCGGGAGATAGAGACGGGGGACGGGGGAAGAGGGACGGGGGGAGAGGGACGGGAAAAGAGGGACGGGGAGAGGGGATGGAGCTTGGATGCACGGCTTAAAATTCAAAATAGAATAAGATAATATGTTATGAGAGGAAGCAAAAACAAAGACAGCATCGACATGGAGTAGGTAGGGCTCACGCCGGAAGTATACACAGAAAGGAGTTAGACTTTGGGCATAGCGCGGGTCCCTTTTCTGTAGCCGTGTTTTTTTTCTTTCAAGGGGCTTTTAGAGGAATCATCTTTGACATTCATGCTACACATTTATTGTCGGATGGTAACCATATTGGTGACCATCTTACATTCGTCAGCCGTCCACGAGTAATGTATGCGCCCAACATCAGTAGTAGTAGGGGTGGGACCGTGCTGCGCCCGTTTCGTCCAACCCATCGCTTTGTACCAGCCAGGTACAGTAGTAAGGACATCAACTCAACTCGTATACTTCCCCAATCGTGCAGTGGCGGAGAATCGTCGAATTTTCCCGTCATTTTCCCGCACCTGACATAATCTCTTACAACGAGGATGAACTCTCTTGACCCCTCGAGATAGCAACACCACTCTGCGGTCGTGTCGTCCAGTACATGTAGTTAGGACAGGAACTCAACTCGTATACTTCCCCAATCGTGCAGTTGTGGCGGGAATGCTGTGATCGTCGCATGTTCCCGTCGTTTTCCCGCTTTGAATCAATCTCTTACAAAAATGATGAGCTCTCTTGACCCCTATAGGGACTCCGAGACAGCGAACACAGCAATGCAAACTTTGGGGCCATCAACAGTCTACGAAAAGCGTGAGCGCTCAGTACGACGGACAGGGTCTATGGGCTATGGCCGTTTTTTGGAGGGTCATAGCCCATAGGACAGGGTCGTGTTGCGCCGGGGGGGGTGTCGCGGACAGGGGGGCGTCATACTTTCGTAAGCTTTCCAATATTCGCACGATAAACACCCCGGGGTGATTTACACGACGGACAAGACAGACAGGCAGACAAAGCGCATCGAATCAAAGCTTGGTTGCTGACTCATGCTGACTCATGACGGCACGCAAAACGCACCAGCAGCGGCGACCTGACTCGTCGAAGGTGCTGACCCACAAGCCTCCGTTAGAGAACGCCATCGCCGGCGACCTGACAGAAGACATCACGGGGGGAGGGCGAGAGTACTATGTTAACTGTTTGAAAATATAAATATTAAAAAAAAAACGACATTACCATTATTATTGTGAACAACCAAACCACTATTAATAGCATTAAAAAAAACAACCGTACGTATATACTTACCATTATGACGTTGTAACATCCGACAGTGAGCAGCAGCATGAAGTTGAGCTTCAATCACTCATCTTCATATATCTGTCCGTTGTTTGCCTTTTCTCCAACCTTTCCCGACGGTTACACGCTCGTCTATGCTCGTGATCCTCGGTTCGTAAAACCACAATCGAAGCTCCCATTTCAACGAGACCGTGTATGGGGTGTAGAGTTGGGATCTCGAACGAGAATCGACCGCGATACGATATGGAAAAGCAAAAACAAAAAAATGATACCTGGTACGAACAATTTCGATATTTTGAAAACATCGAATTTCGTTCGTTCAGTATCTGCATAAAAATCACGGGAGTGCCAGGGGGGGGGGTGGAGGGAAAAACACAAAAAAAAAAATACACGTTCGATACGATAAATGGAACGTTCGATACTTCGATATATCGAAAGTTCGATACTTCGATATATCGAAAGTTCGATACTTCGACATATCGAAATTTTCGATACGATATCGTTGGGGGATGACAGACCCCACACCGATGACGTGGGGATGGAGAGTTTGGATGCAACTTAAGATTTAGAACAGAAAATTAAGCGTACGTGACGAAAAAGAAGGAAGGAGTAAGGACAGCAAATTGAGTAGAGATCTTTCTTTTCGTTTCTTTTGTGATTTTCTTCTTTCGGAGAGGAGATGTTTCTGAGTGATCAATGGTGAAGCTTTTTCGTGCTACACATTGAATTCGGATGCCAAGGATAATAATAATACCAAGTATACAACAATATTGGGGTGTAGGTCTGTCACCCCCCCCCTAATATATATATTTGTGGGTTGGGTTGGCGTCGCCTGGCGACGACGCTGTAAAACATGCCTCTCACTGTGTGAGCTCGACAACCAGGGTACCGTTTTTTTTTCTTGTTTTTTTTGGCGGTCACCCATGCTGGCGGTCGAGTAGATCATTTGTGCGGGGTTGATAACCTCATCTCCGCACAAGGGGAATGATCGTATCACGTAGTGTGTATATTGTAAGGCACCCACGAGGCAGATACGTAGTGATACCCATTGTTGTCTCTGGAAGTGGCCACACCAGATATTAAATCAATTCATTGGAGGCTGTCGTCCATATGCAAGTCCGCCTCACAGGCGGTTCTTAGCAGGATGCAGCTCACCCTCCATGCGACTCGCCCAATACCTCACGGCGTTTCGCGCTTGGTGCAAGCAATGTCTGCCTGGTTGGTGAAAACCCAACGCGCTCCGTCCCGGCATTGTAGGGATGCGAGGGTCTATGGTCATATGACTACGGCCGTGCACAACATGAGTACACCCCCGCCCCTTGTTGCTCATTATTACTGTTAATAGTAGAGCGGTACATAAGGCAAGAGGGTCTCATACTTTGCAATAGTATGTCGTGTGCGTTCAAAGCGACCAGGCAAGTCAATACCCCTACGGGGGTCCATAGTAAACAGGACCAAACATTTTTAGTAAAAATAGGGAAACATAGAGTTTTAGTGTATACCGTAGGTCCTATTTACTAGTGTTTACTATGGCCCCCCGTATTTCACACAAACATGTTTTTTTTCTTCAGTCGTTTTGTCCGCAAGAAGCACAGCGCCAAAATGAACAAACAAACGAGCAAACAAGCACCACACAAACATCTGCACGTAAAAAAACAGAAAGAAAAAAAAACACAGCCCTCGGAGTAACGCACGCAATAAGCAACACCCTGGTCGCGAGTATAAGAAACGTTTTGGGTACTGCTATGAGGACCCAAAAGGTCCTTACATTTTCGGCCAGAGAGAGTCGTGTCAGAGAATAACAAGTAAAACCCGCGCGTGGTATGACCCACACTCTGAGCAGTCAACCCAAAGACAAAAGCATTGTTTTTCTTGCTTTCGTCCGCCCGGATCATCGTATGCCACAACATCAGCAAGGGGCGAGGAGCGAGCGAAACCTTCGGAGTAACGGTGCATAATATCATAAGTACCAGGACTATACTCGTATAAGTAAGTAAACCCCACGCGCGGCACGATAAAATGCGCCGGGCGAATCCAAACTCTAAACTATCTTTGCAGCGTGTGGACACCAGGTCCCCTTCCCCTAAACAGTACCGCCTCGTGACATCACACACAAGTCCAAGGTCACACGCGGGAAGGTCTGTCACTCCGTTCCCGTGAAGACTCGAGGCACCCAACCCACCTCGGTATGTCCTCCACACCAAAACCCCACACAAGATAGAACCTGCCAAGGGCTTCGCCCCACATTGGCGTCGTCGGCAGGACGAACCTATTTGTATGTGTTTCCCTTTATTTCTTTCTTTTTTGTTTTCGTCCGCCCGGATCATTGTATGCCACATCGTCAGTGAGGGGGGGCGAGAGGGGTCAGTCAGCAAAACCAACCTGCGGACGCTCTTTTAAGAAGTACCCAGGCGGGACATGATGATAAGTAAAAATCCATGCGCGGATATGATCCATTGCGCCGAGCGGACGGACCCAGCGAACCCAAATATATATATTTTTATTTTTGAAATGTAGTTCCGTTTGCCTTCTTGTCACACGTCAGCGATGTTTAGGGGGCCAGCAACTTTCCGGGGAACGATCCGGGGTCAGCTGGTTGTTGAATGGACGAAACTCGGGCCCCCGTATTGTGTATATCTCGCTACTACCTACATACTACTCTGTACAGCACATTATATAATAGTTGTTTCTCTGTTCGAATTGTTTGTCGGAACAGCTTATTTGCAAACATATATAAAAAAAAACGGAATCAACTGCTGAGAGCGCCTAGTAGCGCGGGTAGGCACAATTCGATGCTAATAGTCGACGAGGGAAGAAAAAGCTTAAATAGTCTCGCGATAAAAAGGCAAGGCAAGAACCGTAGTGGGGGAGGAGGGAGAGGAGCCTACTTTGTGACCCCGGATCTGAGTTACGACTAGGGAGGAGAGATAAAGGAAGGGCGAAGGCAATACATGGGATGGAAAAAAACAAACAAACAAACAAACAAACAAACAAGGGGGGGGGAAACTATGGTTGATGCGCATAAAATCGACCCGAGGGTAGGTAAATAGCAGCGTATTCGTAAATTTCCGGGAAATTTCCTAGCTCTGGCGATCCGGTATGCCTACATATCCCCCCCTCTCCGATTTCTCATCCCCCACAAAAATGTTTGCATGCATGCGTGTCGCTCGCGCCTGTTGATATTGACGAATTGTGTCAGCTTTTTCATTCTGAATGAATAATGCCCTGCGCATTGTCTGAAGGCAAATAATATCATAAACTAACATTGTTTGTATTGTACACGCATACATATACCGTATTAATAGTAGGCTCGCCTTTCTTGGCATGATCATGTTTGTTTCGCTCCGAGATTTCTGTAGCTCTCTTCTATGTACGCGGAGCTGTCGGATAATTAAAAAAAAACTAACATTCGATTTATAATGTGCGGTGTGTGTTGGCCCTCACTCTGCGTACTGTGCTGTTACCAAACAAGATAAGATAACCTACATATCGTATGCACTCCACGTAGTGTAACTCCGTTCTATATACTGCGTTCAGCATTCGCGCATGACACAACAACACATTAAAAATACATGCTATTGGGCCAGAAACAATTGGCGCCATCATCATGTCGCCGTCATCATCATCATCATCATCAGCAGCAGCAGCAGCAGCAGCAGCAGTCGGCCCTAGGCTCATTTTTCGCAGAACCACCAGCATGCATTAGTACATCATCAGCGGCAGCAAAGTTGAGCTTGACTTCACGTTTGCAATATAAAAACGCGAAGTGTACGTAAGAAAGTTTGGCCGTGTCTTGCGGTATAGACTGCTGTTTGTTGCACGCTGCATTATTATTACGGTGGACCATACGAGTAAATAGGCGAACCTACGGTACATACAAAAAACCTATATATTTGCCTATTTTTACCAACAATATTTGGTCCTATTTACTATTACGAGGGAATATAGTAAATAGGACCAAATTTCGTCCGTAAAAATAGGTAAAATGTATAGAGTTTTGTGTATGCCGTAGGTCCTATTTACTACATTAGCACACCCCGTAATAGCGTTTACTATGGCCGCCCGCAATATTAATAGTAGCATTATTAATAGCAGTGGTACTCGCCCGCTACGAAGCAAGAAGCACAAATTTGGCGTCGAGGTTGGGTTTTTTTATTTCGTTGCCACGATTGAGCGCACAGGCTATATGTGCTACTTCAAGTATGGGCATATATATAGGATTTACAGTAGTAGTGTGAGACCCGACCCGGTGATCATCGTTACTTGGGGGAGGATTTCTTATTTATTGTGAGAAAACGAGCTTCAGTTTCTTATGACCAGACACATCCGAATTTCTTAGGAGCGGGCCCCCGCTGTGCGAGTATTACATTTACTGCTATTTTTGTTACTACACTACAGTACTACTACTACTACTACTACTACTACTACTACTACTACTACTACTACTACTACTACTACTACTACTACTACTACTACTACTACTACTACTACTACTACTACTACTACTACTACTACTACTACTACTACTACTACTACTATTACTACTACTACTACTACTACTACTACTACTATTACTACTTACTACTTACTACTACTACGACTACTGCTGCAGAACACACACATGCCACAGGAAGAAAACATCAAAACAGCTTCTTCTGTAAGTAAAGTACCTATCGGACGTAAACAATTGGGCACATATTATACATGATCGACGATTATGCATGGGAAGGGCGGGGGGGGGGGGGGGGCGTTCTCATTCGTTGCTTGCATTTAGTCATTTGACCATTCATTGATCATCCCTTTTCGAGACGGAACACTGGGGGGGGGGAGGGGGGGGGTGCAGATGTTCCGGTGTTCATGCGCGCGAGTATGTGCGCGAGGGGGGGTCCCTTGTTAATTTTCGAAATCGCCGCCCATCTAATCTTCTGTGACTCGGATAGAGCTCGTTAGACCAGACAGCCGAGCCCTTCTTTGCCTTCTGAGCCTTGGCGACTTCGGGGGGAAAGCACGTCGATTTTCTTTCTTGGGCCCATCTTTCTTTCCTTGTTCGCGCTCGATTTACAGCTTCAACCACGACGATGGGGTACAGGGCATGTATATGGTATATGTCCCCGGGTACAGGGCATGTATATGTCCTCGGGACTGCAAAGTCGGGAGTTTAACCCACACCACGCGCGCGCCGCAGCAAACCGACACTCTTCGTACTGCTGTTGTTGCTGCTGCTGCTGCTGCTGCTGCTGCTGCAAGCTCTCTTGTCTTCTATTATAGACGCTTTTGCTATAGATCACAATCGACGGTTAGTCCTGTGAAAAAACAACACCAACCACTGTTTTGCGCGTCTTTCATACGTACAAGGAGAGGGTATAATTAATTGAACGCTGATGATTTTTCGTCTCCCCGAATTCAGAAAATAAATAATTACCCCCCTTTTATTTTTACTACCTGATATTATATTTACGACACATACCTTCGGTAGACGACACATACCTTCGGTAGTTTGATACAAGTACGTGCGCGAAAATAACATCTACCTGGCGATCGACGTTTGCTAGCCGTGTGTGTGTGTGTTCTTCACATTAAACCTTCCTTTCTACCCGTCGACATCCAGCACACCCAGTGTCCGTGCCGATTCTTCATCCTAAAAAGGTACCAGTTCTGTGGTCACAAAACTACGACACAGAGATACTACACTCAGTGCAGTAAGCAGAGCAGACAATGCAACGCCATATACGACAGGCAAGACCTACCCTGCTAGCAATCCAGGTGCATGCAAGAGAAAAAAAGAGAAAAAAGAAAAAAGCGAAAAGAAAAAATAATAAAAAGTAAATATACTGAAGCAAATCAATAATCAAGCAACCAAATAAAAAGCATGACAAAAAAAGAAAGAAAGTGTCGTGCTTCTCCCAGAGGAGATGCGACCTCCAATAAAAAAGCCGTACGTGTGTGTGGCGTCGGTTGTTGTGGACGAGGGTTTGCTCCTCTTGCGTTGTTTGTGTATGTCCGCTCGCTCGCAGAGGGTGTGTGTGGCTGTGCTGTGTACGAGAAACGAGAGATCCTCCGCAATAACCAATAATCACAACAAACAACAAAAAGATCGCTCGATTTTTCGACGGGTTGCATTTCTTTTTGTTGAAACGCTCGTAGGGGGATACTTGTATGGTACTACTGGTGCTGCTGCTGCTGTATTATTATTAATAATAATAAACTAAGAAACACGTCAGCTGTGTATTCCAGGCAGAGGCACGTGTACACATCGGCATTTCAACAGGAAGGAGCTAAATGAATCACCACCCCCCCCAAAAAAATAAAAGAGCCTACACAGCAGTACGTCCGTAGCTGCTGCGCAAGAGTCTCCCCAGCTCAAAATGAGTGGGCGCGCGTACGTAGCATGTTGTTCATTTGGGTGCATACAGCACTTAGTTTTTTTTTTTTTTTTTTTATCCTCCGGCGGATGGGTCAAAATAAAGCTTACGCCCTCCATACTTCCACGTCTCACTTCGTGCACTTCGTCACTTAGTTGTTCCAACCTGTCCGTGTGTGAATTACTGAGACCTGAGACTTCGTGACTGATCGATGTGGTTTTTGATTGTTGAAGTTTCATGACGCCGCCCACTAAACACAAGACAATAAATAATAGTGAAAAATTGCTGGCTTTCTTTGAAACCCTTCAATCCAAAGACAACAAATAAATTGAATGCTGGTCTGGTACGTAACGCGATCGACACACCACGCCACCTTGATGTGTGAGAGAGAGCAAGCAAGCAAAGATCAACAACGAGGCCACTGCTGGTGCTGCGTGCCACCACGAGTATGCACAGCACCGCAACCAAAGCCTACTGTGGTTGTGGATGGGGTGTACTCGTTCACAGCAGCAGCAACAGTGTTGGCGAGGCAGGACCGCGACGATCGATCTATGTTTCTCCAAATTCATGTTTTTTTGGGCTTTTTTCGCGCTGACGTTACGTGTTGGACACCATTTTGTCCGTTCACGCACTACTATAAATACAAAGTGTTCCTTATAATTACGGACATTATGACTCACCTTGAAGAAATCGTGCCCATTTTATGTGTTTTTTTGTCCTGTGTGTTGTTCTCGGTGTGTTGTCTGTCTCTGTTGTTGCTGCTTGCTGCTGTTGTTGTTGCTGGTGCACTGCTGTTTCGAGTTGTTTCGATTCTTCAACGTATATCCGCAGCGCGTAAGATAGTCAGACAGGCAGGTAAGCCCACAGTCACAGCAGTACGACGTAGCAGTCTCTCAGAAGAGCCTTGATTAAACGGTCAGGCGGGGTGCTCGTGTGTGTGTTGCTCGATGTTGTTCTGGTGCGCGCTTGTGGGAGGAGAGAGAGTTTCGGAGGTTGGATGCAGAGAGTGACTACCGGGGGCCTGGGGGTGGTGTGGTGGTGGTGGATCTCCCGTAGATCTACGTAGCTTTTCGGTTTTCGAGAGGTTTTACGTGTTTCGAGCCAGCAGCCCAACGCAGACGTTTCGTCTTCTCTCGTCCTTTTTCATTCGACGTTACAAAACTCTACCATTATGTCCGAAAATTTAAGAGACGTTGAAGCACGAAATTTACAAAACAAACGTTTCTTATATTTACGTCCATACTGGTACGACTACAAAGGGTTTGCTGGTCGGTGCTGATTGGCGTACAGAAAAATCACGTCCAACCGGACGGAGATATAGGGAACGTTTGTACACATAAAATCATATCCAAGTGGTCTCTACTTTCTCGACCAGAGAAGTACCCCAGTCAGGAAATATCGAACCGGTTCCGAAGTTCCGAATGATACTGTTTTTTTGTATGTACGTACATGGCACGAAAAGTCCCAGTGTGTCCCGTCCCTCGTCCCATGTTCCATCGTCTGTGTTGTTCTGTAACTGCCAGTACCACTATGTCCCGAAATATAAGCAACGTTTAAATTGAATAGTAATGTAAAAATTTTTCTTATATTTCGGGACAGATTGGTATATACTCGTATTAATAGTTGGAGTGGGACCCTTTGGGGTGGTATGTACGTTTTATCATTTGAACGATATATACCCCGGCGAACGTTGTGCACGGCGGTATATATATACGTTGCAGGATTTTTTGTCGTTGGTATACGAGTAGATATATTGCACGAAATTTGCGGTGTGGTGGTATACGTTGGTATGACATTTTTGAACAAGAAAATAAGAGAAAGCAAAGAAGAGGGAGGTAGGTGCAAAAACGGAGAAAAGTCCTCACCGAGAGAACGGTCCCGAAGCCGATAGCATAATAACAACAACAACTTGCTCGTATATAGTTATTGTGAGGGCACACACGCACACACATACATACATACATGCTGTACGCCATGTATTGGGTACCTTATTATCCTCCTCACCGACATCCTGTTGTTTTTTGTTGTACCACACACAGCAAACAGGAAAGTACATACCAGGTACGCGTATGTATGATGTATGTATACCTGGCGTATACCAGTACAACATACATACATGTTGTGGTGCATGTGTCATAATTTACCCGGCACTCGTACCTAATATCACTTCGTGTACCATTTTTAGAGTTAGTTATACGAGTATAGTTGTGCTTGCGTAGGAATGTGTTTATCCAATAGGACAAAAAAAAGTAAATGGCATACACATATTTTGTGTGTGTCTTTATATTTCCGGAAAACAAAAGCACAGAGAGCGCTGAAAACAAAACGACGAGGCAATAACATCCACACACCTATGTATACATCACTGTCCCATTACAACAAACAACAAAAATAATATTAACTAACAGCATTGAGGGGGGGGGGGGGGGCGGAGGTGGGGTGTACTCATTGTCATGCATGACCACGTGTATAGTCGGATTATTTTCCACCCCCCCCCCCCCCCGGCGGCCTTCCTTTCTTCTCCCCCCCCCCCCCCGGCGGCCTTCCTTTCTTCTCCCCCCCCCCCCCCGGCGGCCTTCCTTTCTTCTCCCCCCCCCCCCCCGGCGGCCTTCCTTTCTTCTCCCCCCCCCCCCCCGCGGGGTGGGGGGGGGGGGGGGCGGAGGTGGGGTGTACTCATTGTCATGCATGACCACGTGTATAGTCGTATGATCTCACACCCTCGCATCCCTACGATGCCTGGACGGAGTACGCAGTCAGGTTTTCACCAACGAGGCAGACATTGGTTGCACCAAGCGCGAAGCACCGTGAAGTGTTCGGCGAGTCACATGAAGGATGAGCTGCATCTCCTCTACTACTAATAACTAATAACCGGCTGTGAGGCGGATTTCGGCACCTTGTGCGTACTTTCTTGCGTATGGAGGAAAGCGTTGAGTGGCTTGATTAAATTGTTGTCGGGGGGGGGGGGGGAGGGGAGGGGGGGGGAGGGGGGGCGGGGCGAACCTGGGGGGGGGGGGGGGGGGGGGCGTACTCATTTGTTTTTTGCCTTAGTCCTTTCATCATTGACGCATGCATCCATTTCGAGACGGAGGGGGGGGGGGTAATGTGCTCTTCATATTATCACACGGCACGGAAGAGGAGGAGAGGGTGTGCTTACGACGGCCGGAGCGAGCGAGGACGACGACCGGGGGGGGTAGGGCGAGAGAAGGGCGAGGAGTGGCGTACGCTTCGGTATCCGCCACCGACGCCAAACTCGCCGTCACATCCCGTGCGACATCGATCCCGGCAGAAGCACATTAACAACACCGTCATCGTTCCGTTTTATATATACAGATAGTAGTGGTAGTAGTGGTACTCGTCGTCGCTGTCGTCGTCGTGGTGACGGTGGTAGCAGTAGAAGCAGTAGTGGTAGCAGTAGTGGTAGCAGTAGTGGTAGCAATAATAGTAGTAGTAGTAGTAGTAGTAGTAGTAGTAGTAGTAGTAGTAGTAGTAGTAGTAGTAGTAGTAGTAGTAGTAGTAGTAGTAGTAGTAGTAGTAGTAGTGGTAGTAGTCATAGTAGTGGTAGTAGTTGTAGTAGTAGCGTGAATGAAAAATGTTGCTTGAAGAAACTGACAACAGGCGCACAGGGCAAGAGTGATTGCTTGCTGCACCCGAAGCGCGATGAAAACCCAAACGTAAACAGGGACCAGAACGGGTCGGAGGGGGGGGGGGGGGGGGGGGGGGGGGGGGGGGGGGGGGGTTCTCCCACTCTACGCCGGGTCTCAAAGAACAGCGCCAAATTCATGATAAGGCAGCAACTCAATTTGAAGGTGCTCCCTCCCGGTGTCACAATATTTCTCCTTCAAAGGTGTACACTTCTCTACTCGGATAGCTATTTTTTCTCTGAACTAATTTCGCGGACGGCATACGAATCCTACAAAAAAAAAGTACCAGGTGTAAGATGACGATATAGGCGGGGTGGGATGCCTTGCTTTGTCAATCGTTCGTGATTCACGATTATGAATTAAAAAAAAACTCAGGAGTCAGATATGCACACTTACTTATTTTTGCACTAAAATGGGATCCACAGAGTAGTGGTTGTTCGGGTACCATTGCCCACACGATTGGGTTACGTGCACCACGAGCAGTCTTCTTCAGCCGTCTTGTGTTTGATTCTGGAAACTTTTATCATATTATACGTAGGACGCGTTTCACGATGATAGAGGTAGACCTTCTTGATCAAAACACTTACGACTGAGGGGGCGTCTCGACTGTGAGTAATTACCCAACAAGGCATATGCCTTATTGCAATCACTTTCGATACCGGCTTACTTAGGCCATGGGATTGCTCGCCATCTGATTAAGTGTGCATTTTTTCCTTAAAACCCATATTTTGGGTGAGATACAGAGCCCCTCAAGTCAGAAGCCTCGCATCATTCATTGCAGGTGCACCCGTCGTAGCTAAATAACAAAAGCTTTATTTAGGGTTGTCTCCTTCTGCTTTCATCTTCCCCGTTGTATATGACGAGCAAAATCCGCACCGCATCAGCATCACAGCAGGTGGTGCTGATCGCCGCCGCCCTGATACCCCTCCACTACTGTCCCTTCGATGGTCCTCCGTAAGCGGTGGGCGCTGCATGCAGTGAGTTAGTACACTACCGGCCTTCTCACAAGAAACTCAGCTCTAAAATCCGGGGGGATTTTAATTTCACAATTTCTGGAGCGTGTGGAGTACAAATACCCTTTCTCAAACAGGAACATTCTAGCCTGTGGGCCAGCATTGGCTCGCGCGGGCGCCACACCGGATCGGTTGGCCGAATCGGATGATATCCGCCCGCTTTCCTCGTCTTGTTATTAATGGATGCTGTCCCCCCCTGACCGTCGAATATAAGCCCGCCGCCCCTCCCGCTCCCGCCCCCCTTGAGGGCATTGCCCATCTGTGCCATGGGAGTTAATGGAATAAAGGGGCGTTTTTCGACCAGAGTCGTGCCACGGTACATAGCGGGAGTGCCATTGTGTTATCGGGTTCGAAAAGCGTGAGGATGGAGCTCTACATATACCTCACAAAAAAAAAGCCGATTTCAAGCGCAAATTTCGCGAAACCCGACGAACAATCCCTCGTACTCCCATATATGGCCATATATGGGTTTGGCATAAAACGGCGATCGGAAACTGATACCGGTATATAGACACCGGGCCATCACGTAGCCAACCACCTGCATTTAGAGATACCAGTGCCACTTGAACGACACGAATTTTGTTTCCTTTGTGGGCCATAGGCAAGGTGTATGTTGTCTTTACATTAAACCGTTACGAGTATTATATGTCTACCCAACGAAATCAGTACACCCAGGAGTGTCCGTCCTGATTCTTCATCCTCGAGAGAATTGTTTATTTTTCTCCATCCCATCCACTATCTTCGCCCTTCTTTTTTCTCTCCCTCTTTAGGTGCAACTTAGATCCGGGGTCACTAAGTACCGTACACCACGAATGATAGCACACACCCCTTGAACAACACCCCCCTATAAAACTCATTGAAGCTATCATCCATATGCAAGTCCGCCTCACAAGCGGTTCTTAGTAGGATGCAGTTCACCCTTCATGCGACTCGCCCAACACCTCACGGCGCTTCGCGCTTGGTGCTAGCAATGTCTGCCTGGTCGGTTAAAACTCGACATGCTCCGTCCCGGCATTGTAGGGATGCGAGGGTCTATAGTCGTATGATATGTACGACTACGGCCATGCATGAAAATGAAGTACACCCCCCCCCTATAAAAGCACACCCGGGGGTATATATATACCTGGTAAATATGTATTTTTTCGACCGTCACTTTATCACCGAGGATACGTTGAATACCACACCCCCTTCAGACGTACGCCTGAAAACATATCAAAACTCCAAAGTATCACACCTAGTGGACACCATTCACCTATATCTCGCACGTACCGATATGGATACCGATACCAGCATCGAGGTAACTGCCGCGGGGCCCATCACAGTGGACCCATCGAGCCTGTGGCCCGGACCCCACCGGTACCTGCTGCTGCCGCGTTTCGAGAGAGGATCACGTCGTTTTTTTCCGGGTCCTCCCCGCCTACCGGTACCGGTACTGGTACTGCCACTCCTTCCGTGGCTCAAACTCCGACGACGGGTACCAGTACCAGTGAAGCGCAAAACGATCTGGCAGAAGCGCCCAACACTTTAGCCACAGGACCTGAGATTTCGGCAGCAGCTCCCGAATCGCCAGCCACTGCAATTCCCACAAGAGCCGGGGCGATGCTGCCCGGTGAGAGCCACGAGTGGCTGGACAACAACGGGAAAGGCCTCTCCACGGAGCCCCCGAAGAAGAAGCCCTGTAACACCCCCCCTTATTATCACACCCCCTGCAATCTGGCCGGGGTCTGGTCACACTCCTTGGTGATCAATGATACCGCTACCACACCTCCTCGTTATCACACCCCCTGTCATCTGGCCGAGTTTGTTCGCACTCGATAGCAACCGACGTCCCGTTTTATCACCCCCCCTCAATATCACCGGTCTGCCTGGTTGGTGAAAACCCAACGTGCTCCCTCCCGGCATCGTAGGGATGCGAGGGTCTATGGTCATACGACTACGGCCGTGCACGATATGAGTACCCCCCCCCCCCCTCAATATCACCCCCCTTCGTTATCACACCCCCCACCTGCGGGGCTGTTTGTGCATGGTGGTTATCACCGGGGGTACGCTAGATAGTACACCCCCCTATGAAAGCACCCCCGGTGATGATTTCTTCAAAGGTCCAAAAGTTATTACCGGGGTGTGCTTTCATCCGTGTTATACGGTCGGCTCTTGTCCTCCCTTCCCACTATACGGTACGCGCCTTGCATTTTTATCGCGAGAAGGTTTCAGCACTCTCTCGACAGTTGGTGTCATTTGGGAATAAAAATTTCTGTACGAAGACTCAAACCCTCGACCTCAACCTCCTTAGCTGTCTTCGTGGTGCACTGCTACAATAGACCACCTGGGCGACCGGATTGCCTGGTACAGATTACGGTCATAGACCGTGATAAGACAGAGAAAACCAAAACAATCGTAAATAATAATCAAGGTAAGCAGAGAAAACCAAAACAATCGTAAATAATCAAGGTGAGCAGTGTGGTGAGCAGTGATCCACCCGGTGATCCCTGATAGCAATGAGGTAGGCACGAAAAATACAACACAAACAAGCCAAACAAGAAAGTAAGAAGAACAAAACACGAGGTACTACGTACTCGTACTTTGTGGCTCTTTTTTCTTCATGCCATTTTTGCCACCCAAAGCTAAAGGCTGTGCAACAGCAGTGCCTATGGCCAAAATAAAACATAGTAGTGTGAAACTGGTGCCTGCCCCCGAGGCCAATGATGTCGCAGTGACGAGCTCCCAATCCCTGATGCCTGCAGGGATCGTTAACGGCCGACCGTGCCGAGCAGTTTTCTTCCGATTAATGTAGCAAGGAGGTGCTAAGTGTATATGTCTCGGACTGAGCCAAGGGGCGAGCACGCGAGGCTACCACCCTTGAGGCTTCGTTCTGTGGGATCCTGCATATGCGGGGGCCCACAATGGATGACCCCGTCGCTTCTCCGGGGAGAGTTCGACCTTACGTCAGAACGAAGGCACCGCTTGCGACCCGGGGTTGATGACTTGACAGGCTCTTTAGGCCTGCCGTTTGAGGTATCCATCTTTACATGCGTGATTCTGAGGTCTACGATACATACGTAACTACCCTGTCCTTCACATCGCCCCCCTCTTTATTCGCCGCAAGTTCATCTTAGCTACGAGGGATGGTCTTGTGGTGGTCATCTGGAGGATGATTGGTTATGGAAACAGGGCGTCGATTTGTCGGACCCGTCATGTATTCGTACTCGTGGGTTCGAATCCCACGGTGGTCACCATTGTGAAACTGGTGCCTGCCCTCGAGGCCAATGATGTCGCAGTGACGAGCTCCCAATCCCTGATGCCTGCAGGAGTCGTTAACGGCCGACCGTGCCGAGCAGTTTTCTTCCATATCATGTAGCAAGGAGGTGCTAAGTGTCTATGTCTCGGACTGAGCCAAGGGGCGAGCGCGCGAGGCTACCACCCTTGAGGCTTCGTCCTGTGGTACCCTGCATATACGGGGGCCCACAATGGATGACCCCGTCGCTTCTCCGGGGAGAGTTCGATCTTACATCAAAACGAAGGGACCGCTTGCGACCCTTCTCTTGTTGTAGCATTTTATTATTCCGCAAGTATATCACGTATATACGATCGTATATGGCCATGTACTAAATACGAGAACGATACGTATAATTTTTACGTATGACGTATAACGGGTACCATATACGAGAAAGATACGTGCGTACAACATTTTGAATACATACGGGGACTACTGTGAAGGACAGGGTAGTTACGTATGTATCGTAGACCTTAGAATCACGCATGTAAAGATGGATACCTCAAACGCCAGGCCTAAAGAGCCTGCGTATTGTCCTCGCCACTATCTCAGTGGGATCAGATATAGTGGCAAGACACCCATTTTTGTTGGATTTTCACATCTTGAGAACATAGTGGACCTACATAGTGGACCTACATTGGTCTCCATACGGGGTGAAACACACATTTTCTTCGGCAACATGTTGCTGAGATGATGATGAACGACCCACAAAGTGGTACCATACCGTTTGTTCTCAGGGTATCTCCTATTAACTTCATGATTTCATTTGTACTGCTGCTGCTGCATAGTGCAGTATTAGAGTATATACGAAGTATATGCCTAAGTTTTCACCAACATTTTCAGCAGTGCAACAGAGAGTCTCTTCCCGGTCATGTGTGGTGTCCGCCGCGGGTTTGGACTGCCTCACTGCCCACTTACTATATACTGGTATACGTCGAGCGCGTGTCAGTCGAGCCTGTCGAACCTATTTCCTGCCAAAATCTACCGGCTCCGGAGAACGTGCACGTACGTGCCAGGCTATTCGAATTTGTACGTACATTCAATACGGTTATATGTATAGCAGGAGTTGTTGTAGATATGTGTGGCCTACATGGGTGCCAAATGGAACGAGGTGCCAGGTGGGCCTCCGGCGGCTCCTGCGGAGGGCTGGTTTTATTTCTGCACCTTGTGGGTGGGAGCAGGGTGCCAAATGCGATCAGATCCGAGCGGGATCAGATCCGGGTGGGAGCAAGGGTAAAGATGGTGCAAAAGTACGTGCAGATCCGAACAGCCCAGCATGTACGTGCAATTATACGGCTGGTGAAAATCTACAACCAACAAACAACACTTGGATATCCTAGCAGGTTTCCTACTGATATGTAGGCATGCATGCGACATGAATACCTGATGGGATACCAACACATAATATCACTCTGTCTCCTGCTACCTGTGTGTGCTTCTGCGAGTTATGGAAAGCCCCGGATGACAACAAAGCTAGCTCCACCTGGAGCACGAAGACCTTGTAGATAAATACCTCAAGACCCGAAGACTCGTACTGCTGTAGATCTATACCCAATTTGACCGAAGTACCCTCACGACCGATACCTGACCGAAAGATACACACACCCAACCCTCAAACTCGAAAATTTCCTTGCGACAACCGGTTGCGCCTCGAATACTGCAGTATTATGGGAAGCCCCGGATGACCTAACTCAGCTCAAGGCCAGCATAAAGCTGTACCACTCGAGAGAGTACAGTCACCCTAGCTGACGCGAAGTGAGAAGTAAATTATTACCCAGAAGAACCTAGGCAGAACCCGGGCAGAGCCCAGTCAGAGGGTCCCCTCCCCGCCGGAGGACTCCAGAAGAGGAAGGAGAAGTAGAACAACAACTGACAGCTGTGGGTGATGATCTACAGCAGCAAGTAGCAACATCCGTTATACGCTAAGATCCATATCCACCTGGCAAACCCGGGGATGTAGCCCGGATGTCCCCCGACGACCACGGAGTCCACCTATCTAGCCGGGTGTGCAGCTATGCTGGCCCCCGGGCTCCTGCTGAGTTCAGGGGTATAGGTGTGGAGATGTGAGTGACCTTTTCATTTGCGTGTCTCATAGATCCGAGCTGTACATTCATAGATGGCTGACGAACCCATCCGTCGTCATCATGACCAGAGACGAAGTGCAGCAACACACACCACCGCGATGACCTCCTCAAATGCGAGCGTCCAACCTTCATAATAAATAAGTTTACTGGGGAATATCAGGGCAGATCATATCGTTGGCGCTGCATTTTTAGAGTAAACAAATGTATTCTCGTTATTTTAGTGCTGCATTTTCCACGCCTACCGTGTGTTTTTGTACAGACAGCACTTCAGACAGCAGTTACGCTGTAGTCGGCAAATTCATTGGTAAAGAGTGGGAGGGGGGGGGGGGGGGGGGGGGGGTGC
>MEHQ01003989.1:94286-139848 GCA_008828725.1 Saccharina japonica
CCCCGCGTGCTGAGCACGAGGGCGTCGGAGCTGAGCAGCCGGTCCGCGGCGGGATCGGCGAAACAGCCAAGCAGGTCGGTGCCGATGGGAACGCCGGAAGCACACTCTAGGGGAGGCAGGGGGGGACGATGCTGCTGTTGTAGTCGAATGGTGCAGATTGCGGGCGTGTAGTTCAGTTTTGGACACGCATAACATGCTGTAGGGATTTTAGGTGTACCTCTTCGGACTTGTGTTTCCTTTCCCTGCTAAGTGTACGTGTTCTTTAGGATTCTCTGATGGCTCTACGACGTAGCACTTTTGTGACCACGGGCCGTGATCTTGCTACATCAGACTAAAGGGATTAGCAACTGAAACGAGTTTAATGTGAAGACAACAGTTGAACAACAACAACAACAATTTTCCAGAAACCTTTATCCTTGTTTAATTCCAAGTAAAAGTTGTCCTCGAAACGGGAGTGCATTCCTAAAAAAAGGGGTAGAGGGCTACCTCCCAATATATGTCCGTAAATGTAAGTATCGTTTAATCATAAATATTCAGAATAAAGGATCCTTATATATAAGAACAGTCCGTGACTTTTTTTGTCGTTGTATTCAATTGGTCGTAATCACGCCGCATACTGCAGCAGTCGCGTTGGCGCTGCTGCTGTCTGCTGTACCTGCCTCGTGCATAACCACCGACCCGGCTGCACCTTGCCCTTGCCTGCACCTTACACCCTGCTGTGTGAGCCATACATTCCGCAGCCGTCGAGGGATTTTCCGGGTGCTCCTCCTGCGGAAACTGTAACGAAATTTGAGCCTACCAGCATTGTTATGCCTGGTGTGCCTCAACCAGAGGTGATGTACCATCCCATCTTCCCACACACTGCACCGACTGAACGGAACAGCAACAGCAGCAGCAGCAGCAGCAACTCGGCGGCTGCGGTCTACGTGATGGGGGAGGAGAGAAAAAGAAAGCCGGAAACGAGGACGGGTTGGTGGTGGCAGCGGGGCCCCGTCGACACCTGCTGCTTCGGTTTTTCGCTGCGTGTTGGTGAGATATCATTTACCGATGATACCGGTTATCTGTTATAATAAGCTGCAGGTAATGGATGATACAGCAGCAGTACGTAGTCTACTTGAACAAGTATTCACCAGGTTGGGTATTATGCGTCTGTCACAGGTGTGTTGTGGTCGATGCCCCACTGCTGTGACTTCAGGCACGTCGTGCTTACTTGACGGCCCAGTGGACTGCAGCAGTACGTGAGCAGAATGCACGTGTACTCTTCGTACATACCGGAGAGCGAGAGGGGTTTGTTTTGTTCTTCCTCGGGTAGGTTGCCACGGCTTGTACAGCAAGCGTTTAATACAGCAGTACTGTCATAGCCCATAGGTACAGGTCACCTTCTGTACAAGTAATAAGAAACAGGAATCTGGGCTCAGCCTAGATTTCCAATATTTGTCATTTTATGAGCCTCTTTCTTATTCAGCCCAAGTTCAGCCTCTTACCTATTTTTCCGGGCAGAAATCGAAAATCAAGCTGGTTTCTTATTTTGTATAACTCATATTATTACCGTCATTGATCGCACGCCCCTCGCTCATTGCGCATGCGCGCGTTCGGTGTCCGAATTATTCGGCGTGTACTCTTACCGGGGGGCACTGACGCCGAGAAAACGTGCTTGGCAACGGAATTGGAACGTTTCCGTTTTCGTCCCTTCCCCATGCGTGAATCATTAGTCCCGGTACGGTCGTCAGTATTATATTCGCCGCCTTCACCCTCTTCCTCGCTTTCGGAAAGCTGCCCTCTACGAGATCACTATCGCTGTCGACATCTACACCGCGCACACCCGATTCCTTCCTCCCTTCCTCGTCGTGACTCTTTATCGACTGCCACTGCTGCTGCTGCTGCTGCTGTTGTTCTCTTCTAACCCATTCAGAACTGAAACAAATGTCCCACACTACAGTAATTTCAAATAGTTTGCCCCCAAATTCGTGGAACCAGTTGTTAAGGGGTTAAACCGCTTTCTTCGCTGTAACCCCCCCTCTCCCTCCCTGTCTCCCTTCATCACTGCCATTCTCCCCCTCATCGTTATCCTCCTTGCCACGTCCAATGCGACCGCCACGGTCGATGTCCCTGCTGCCCACTCCCTGCGGTGGTGCCAGTAGCTCACGTTGAAGCATTCTCGAAAGCGAAGTAGCCTCACCTAGTAGCACCCACGGACTATATGCTGCGGCCTTGCCAACAGCAGTGTACTTCCCGAGTGGAGGCCTCATACTGAGCGTAGTGCCGGTTTTCGCTCGATTAACACCCTATATTCGCAATCCTGGAGCGTCCGTCCTAGTGCCCGTCGTGTGATGAAACCCTTCACCCATCCCAACCGCTTCACGAGTGATGCATCAAGGGTCGGAGGAGGTGAGCGGACAAAGACATTACCCCGTGGGCATTACAGGGGCAGTGTTGTTTCATCAACGTCGAGATTATCATCGTCAAGCATAGCTACGTCGTCCGATCCACGAAGTCGCCCGGTGTTGTCACCCTCTGTTTCGTCCTCGTCATCCTCGTTGCTCGACCCTTCGGGATGATCTTCGTCCGCTGGCGTAAAGGGCTGCATGTCATCCGGGACCTCCTTGCCGTCATCGGCGCCCTTGAACGTGTACGGCCCGTCCAGGCCTTCGAGGTCGATGAAGTTATCGTCGGTTCCGTCTGCTGTCACCGCAAGCCCAGTATTTTGAAACAGGCGTCACGAATCAACGTTTTCGACGGCCTCGCCCAACCAGTGAGTCAGCAACGCCCTACGGTCTAGGGCAGACAACTTGTTGGCGTCCTACATTCCCACGTTGTCACCCTTCTCCAACGATGCCTGGAGAGCCTTCCCCACACCCAACTTCACCAGCCGCCCGTATCCTGCATTGACCGACTGCACCTCACCGGTGCACCCTGATGGTAGCAGAACTAGGATTATCTCACCGACTGCTGTTCTAGCGCTGCTGTAAAGCAGTTCAGTATGGGCTGTACAAGGGAGCAGGACCAACTCATCGACTGTTTCTGCGAGCCCCTGATTAACTCGTTGACGATGTTTTCCGAGCCAGCAGCAGCACGTGCTTGGGCTCTGCCCACTTTCGACGGTGTGGGACTCGCCGAAGGCTGCGGCTCTGGGATGGGTGCAGTTGTCGAGCCACTCGCGTTCAATCGCAATGGTCGAATTAAACGAAGAAGCTCCCCGAGCTCGCTGTTCTACTCCTCTTCGTTGCGGGAGCCGTCCCATCGTAGCCCCCACAGCGTGTCAAGGTCGGAAACATGTTTCTGCAGAAGCACCGCCTTCGCGTGCGGAGCTCTTTAGCTCATCGAACTGCTGCATACTCAAGGCTCCCCTTTTGTGTCTCAATTCACCCAATTTGGAGAGCGATTTGAGTCTGACCGTGAACGCCGTTGGCAGAATGAGGGCCGCAAGATATTTGTCCTGCGGCTGCTACAGCAGTACTACAGGCTCCTCTTCCACTCCCTCCTAGCTCTCCTCCCGACGGGGATGTTTGACAACATATACTGCAGTACACTGTTTTCGGGTGTACGCGTCGAAAAAAACGTTTTTGTGGGGTGAAACAAAATGGAAAATATGAAACGGCAAAAAACAAAATGCGTTCAAAACACAATAAAAATTACGAGTGCTCACTGCTGTAAACGGATCAAAATTGAAAAAATATGTTCGCTGGAAGCCTGAAAGAGGTGACTCGCGACCACCAGGGGCAGGCATCAGGGTTTCCCGAAGGCGTCGGAGATTCGCCCCAGGGGGGTAATAGGCCTTTCTTATTTTGCAGCGGGGGCCCAGTCTCGCGTCTTTCTTATTTTTTGGGAAATGTCAGCCTGGCTTTCTTATTAGCCTGTTTCTTATTAGGTGTCCTGTACTGTACTACGATACCTTTTCAGTGCGGTGAAAATCTCTTCTCACAACTTCCTCCGGTCGTACGAGTATACGAGTACTCGTATCATACTCGTACCACACTCATGTGGGACCGGTCCCTGTTTAGTGCGGCCACCGCACTAAAGTGGGACCTTCACACCTCCCCATCTCCATGTACCCTGCACAGAACAACAGCAACTACTGCTGTGGGTGGCTTTTCCTACAGCAGTATCCTACATCCTACCAGACCTGTACGTATGAAGTACGAACTCTTTATTGTTGCGGTCCATGGTGGCAATGTGACAATGCTTACCAGGTACTGTATGTACCCCTTTTACCCTCAGCCCGGATACTCGCGAGTATAACCTGTCCCGCCAATACCTGGTATTCGTCACGGGTACGAGTACCACTCGATACTCGCCAGGTATTTAAGGCCCAGATTACTCGCGAGTACCCGGGTCGGGTACCGGCTGATTCGCCCTGGAAACCCCGGGGATGGAAATATATTTATACCGTCAATCACGTCCCCTGGGTAGTATTTCGTGCGTAAAAAACTCAAGGGGACCCATTTCAAAAGCTCTTGTAGTCTGTTATATGTCGGGCGAGTTGAGTAGTTTTAGAGTAGAGTTGTTCCCATTTTTCCAAAACCCCGGATACTCGCGGGTACCCAGGTACCCGGGGCACCCGGTGTTTCGCCTTGGAAACCCCGGGGATGGCTACTGTAGTTGTCATCGCGAAATCACGTCTGCTGGGCAGCGACTCAAAATATCCAGGTGACTCTTTTCAAAACTAAATAGACCGTCACACCTCACATCTACCGGGCACACGGGTACCCGACTGTTAGAGTGACGCGTATACCTAGGTACCCGCTCAAAATACCCAACCATAATCGCGAGTACCCGGGTTTCGTTTCCCCCCAAAATTGGCGCGCGAGTACTCGCTGACCACGAGTACTCGGATGGGTACGCCTCTACGGGACACCCAGTGCATGGTTGCCCGTTTTTTGTGCACCCGGTGATTTGAACACCCTACTCTCCCGCTTGGCACCCTGATTCTACATCGACCTGGTTCCACCCACCCGACTTTGAGCCCCTCCGAACTGACCCCGGATATGCATGATTCGCCGGCGGCGAAATCCACATTTTTTTTCCCCGTTTTGTTTTCCATTTCTCCGTTTTTCGGTGTTTTTATTTGTTTTTCCTCCTGAGGTAATGGTCCTCACCAAGAGTCATTGGAACCTGTCCTGTGACCATGGGTTTGTGCATTGATTGTGGCGACAAGTTAGTTTGAGAACAGCAACACCAAACGAATTTGGCATTGGCACCCTGATCCCGCGCGACGTATCCACCAAAATCGAGGGTTTCCACCAAAAGGCCGTAGCAAAATGGGAACACTGAAAACAGTACCCCTCTCTTGACGGGAATGTAACCCCCGTTTGGACTCTTATGTGAAAATATAACGGAGCTTATATTCCCGGCCATAGTGGTATGCATGTCTTGTGTCCTCGTACCCTTAAGAATGCCAGAACTGAGAACATCAACATCCATTGGGATTCAATTTGATCCCACGAGAATTCCCGTGAGAAATCCCATGAGTCCTACTCGTGGGAACTCGCATGGGATTTTCCTTGGAATCTCATGGAAATCCCATACGTACGAAGCCCGGAAAAGGTTTGTTGATACCCGTACAACCACCTCGTACATAAACTCGCGCAATACCATTATTACGGGAGGGGGGGGGGGGGGGGGGGTACTCATGTTGTGCACGGCCGTAGTCATATGACCATAGACCCTCGCATCCCTACAATGCCGGGACGGAGCGCGTTGGGTTTTCACCAACCAGGCAGACATTGCTTGCACCAAGCGCGAAACGCCGTGAGGTATTGGGCGAGTCGCATGGAGGGTGAGCTGCATCCTGCTAAGAACCGCCTCTGAGGCGGACTTGCATATGGACGACAGCTTCAATGAGTTAATTTAATTTCTGGTGTGGCCACTTCCGGAGACAGCAATGGGTTTTACTATGTAACTGCCTCGCGGACGCCTTACCATATTAACACTACGTGATACGACCATTCCCCTTGTGCGGAACAAAGGTTCTCCACCCCGCACAAATGATCTACTCGACCGCCAGCTTTGGTGACCGCCAAAAAAAATAACAAAAAAAAACGGCACCCTGGTTGTCGAGCTCACGCAGCGAGTGGCGTGTTTTACAGCGTCGTTGCCAACCGACGCCAACCCAACCTATAAATATATCATATATTTATAGGGGGGGGGGGGGTGGGCATAGTAAACACTAGTAAATAGTACCTACGGTACACACACACAAAAAACTATATGTTTACCTATTTTTACTAATAATATTTGGTCGTATTTATTACTACTGGTCCCCCGTAATAGGTCAATTTTCTATCTTCCACCTCGGCCCGGACCTAACCTGACCCCAACCCTAACCCTAACCCTAACCCTAACCCCCACACTTTCGGGGGCTCGAGGTCGGCGGGGGTGGCCGCGCGCGCGGCTCCGCCGCGTGTTTCGTGGGCCGTTTTATGTTTTTCGACCCGGCCTGCCGAAAGGCCAGCCGCGACCAGTCACACAGCAGGGTTGTTGCACGAATGTTTTTAGACAAGGTGTGTGTTGTCCATACCAGGTATTAGTAGGGGCTCTCTCGAAAAGGTTATGTAGGGTTGGTTGATTTCGTGTGAAAGGATATTTTTTTCAAGAGGTTTTAGATTTTAGAGATTGGGCATGGGCACCCCGATCTGAAAAATCCAACAACTGAACATCGCATCGGAGCCGTCGGAGGCGTTCTTCTCAGAAACGACAAACATCTTTGGCCGGGAACCATTTTAAGTCGGCTTATGCGCGGCAACGCCCCCAAGTCATTGATACCGCAAGGCATACCTTTCCTCGTGTGTGCCATGTGGGCACTTTCGGAGTGATTTGATGTTGCCACAGAGTCTGTGTGCCATTTTGAGACGACCCCCCACGGCAATCACTGCTGCTGTCATAGCTGAAAGTGTGTACTGCACGATGTTGGAACTTGGAGCTACGGCTGTGCAATAGCAGAGTTGTGGTGGTGATGGCACCATGGTAGTCACGAATGTCGTACGAACGCGACAAGCTCTTTGTAGATCTTGCAACACGAGTTACAGCGCTAGGCGTGGACCGCGCACCGTACGAGGGTGCCCTGTGTAAATCGTGCTGCATGTCTACGACGTATAATATATCATATCGTACGTCCTAGTGCGGCGCTGAAAGGAGGGTGGGCACAGCATGCTTTAGCAGCGGACGGTGGAGACACGCCTTCCAACTTCTAACTGTCCTTCCTTGCTCCCTCTTTCCTTCCCTCCCTCCTTCTCCCCCCCATTAAACTAACTCATTGAAGCTGTCATCCATATGCAAGTCCGCCTCACGAGCGGTTTTTAGTAGGATGCAGTTCACCCTTCATGCGACTCGCCGAACACCTCACGGCGCTTCGCGCTTGGTGCTAGCAATGTCTGCCTGGTCGGTAAAAACCCGACATGCTCCGTCCCGGAATTGTAGGGATGCGAGGGTCTATGGTCATACGACTACGGCCATGCTTGAATATGAAGTACACCCCCCCCCCTCCCCGCAGTGCTCCGTCTCGAAAGGGATGCATGGTCAATGGTCAAATGACTAAGGCAAGCAACAAATGAGTACCCCCCCCCCCCCCCCCCCCCCCGCCGCTCCCACCCTCCGTTCACGGCATAATGGCGTCAACTGCGGCTGCCAGGTGTTTGTTTGATAGCCCTGCTAGAAAACATGAGGGCGGGCGTCTGGTGCCTGCTGCTCAAGGGGATGACCAACGCCAAGCTAGTCGCGGCGCTCGACTCCCGAAGGGAAGCGGTGAGACACCAAATAACACACGAAGAGCACGTACGAGTATAGAGTTATTTCTTGCTTTCAAGGAAACGAAATATGAGTGTCTGGTATCTTGAGTGTTTCAGTTCAGCCCCGGTTATGGTGTGGTGCGGTGCGGTATCGTGCGGTTTTGCTCTTTATCTAGATTCGATGCGCTATGTGGACATTGGACACGCCTGACGTGCACCGGAAAGCAGTATCCAGTCACGACATATCCCACGACGAGGGGTTGTTGTCTTGCCTTATCATGCTGAGGAGAATCACACGGAGATCGCTCGCCCCCAGATTTTGGGGGGAGAATGTCTCGTTTAAATGCCTTCTATATATGCGCCGTCTTTGAGTGCGTCACGTACAACCAGGCTGTGCGAGTAATGGCAACGCTTCTTTCTTTGTATCCGAACCCCAGCACGGCTATCATACGAGTACGACGTACATAGCATGACTGCTTGTTGACCACGACGGTAACACGATGGCATATATATATCACGGTATCACGCCGTGACCCCCTCGTGACTCATGATTCCATGACACGCAGCAAGCGGAAGTATTGAAAAAATGCGGGAAGACAGTAGTAGCATTGATGCCGCGTTATATCAAGTTGATAGGGGACTTGGTCATGGTGTCTCGGGAACTCCATGCGGTGGTCGAATTGCCGTATAATGGTGTCGCGAGTGACCGCTTTTCGCTTTCTAGCGGTAGCTATGAAAAGCGCCGAAGCATTACCCCCCTCTGTCAATCGACATCCACCCTTTATTCGGTCGCTTTTCGTGAACGAATCCGTCTGTTATTAATAGTAGTCGCGCTTCGAAAAAAAAAAGAGCAAGCTCTGCTTGCCTGCTGTGACAGAGCAGTTTTTGCGCCCCCAAGTGTTTTTATTGGTATGGACTCGCGTCGCTCGCTCGAACCAACCCGAACGTGTGCCGTTTTTTACAATAGACAAAACTTGTCTAATCAAGCGGCGCGCGAATATTTGACGACCCCTGTTTTATTCCCTGCCGCTTGCCTGGGTGCGTTTTATTTCTGCGATTGTGCTACATGTGTGTACGAATCGATTATTTTCCGAAGTTCGTGCTATACTGTGGTTCAAGGACCAATCAGTTCTGCCGGGAGATTGGGAGAGGCATCATGAAAAGCGAAGCAAAAGTCGACCTTTTGCTAGCGCAAGAACCCCTCTACCGCTTCATGGGTGAGTACGCATAGGTTCTCCGTCGGAGGCAAAAGGAGTCGTGAGGCGGCCCAAGGTAAAAACCCGATGACTGAAAGAATGATGCGTGTCGAGGCTCTGTCTTTCTGGAGAGAGATAGCAGAGGTGGCACCGAAGTGTCTGTGAAGAGCACATGTGAAGAAGAAAATAAATGGCATGTGGCGCAGAGGTAGCGTTCGAGGCTCATAACCTGAAAGAATGACGCGTGTGTCGAGGCTCTTGTCTCTGTGGAGAGAGATGACAGAGGTGGCACCGAAGTGTCTGTGAAGATCACTTGTGAAGAAGAAGGAAAATTATAGTTTGAAAAGGTGCTTATTTGGCCATAGTGGAAAGAAGATTGATCTCAGGGATCAATGGAAAAGGAGAAGACAAGAGAAGAGTGGAAAAGGGAAGAGGAGTAGAGTAGAGTAGAGGAGAGGAGAGTAGAGTTGAGTAGAGTAGGGTAGAGTTGAGTAGAGTGATCGAGGTGGGGGATGCCTGCACCTGATCATCTCGTTACAATGCCCATGCTACGGACAGTTACATTCTACCGTAGTGTGTACCGTTCCCTGAAATATCCTCTACAACGTTATAGTAACGTTCTAGCAACGTTCTCAGCATCGTTCCTGATATAGATGCTTTGAACATACAATAGAGCGCACTACGAGTAAGACAAACTCGTAATCTATCCGCATCTTGTATTTACCCGAATATCTAGACTAAGATACTCATATACTCGTATCAGTGCGTAGTGACTGCACATCACAATAGATACGTATGGATATCAACGTCCATATGCTAACACGCCCCCGTGATGAAAGTCAGTAGCTAGAGTAATGCTTACGGTATAGAAACCAGATACTCAAAAATCAAAATGGACGAATGAAGAATGAAAGACTGGTACAACATATTCAGTCCTGCCCGAATGCCGCGGCAATATGGAAAACAGTAAACACAAAGCTCGCTACATATTCAGTCCCATGAGATAACGGTGGCAATATGGTTGCGTATTGAAATATGGACGTTGGGATCCATATCTATATTGGCGTGCAGTCACTTCGCACAAGTAAACTGGGCATCGTAGTTCTAGATGCGGATAAATACAATATTTTGTCATCACGGGGGCGTGTTGGCATATAGACGTTGATATCCATACGTATCTATTGTGATGTGCAGTCACTACGCACTGATACGAGTATATGAGTATCTTGGTCTAGATATTCGATACAATATCTAGACTAAGATACTCATATACTCGTATCAGTGCGTAGTGACTGCACATCACAATAGATACAATATCTAGACCAAGATACTCATATACTCGTACTCATATACTCGTATCAGTGCGTAGTGACTGAACATCACAATAGATACGTATGGATCTCAACGTCCATATGCTAACAATGGCGTGTTATGTAGCGGAAAAAAAGGAAAGACCCCACCACCAGTCATTGAAAAAATTGAAAGTCTATACAACCCAAAAAACGAAAAACATACGTAACGACCAGCGGAAAGGTATCGGTATGTATCTATTATATATATACAAGGGCTCCGCATGGGTGCCGGCGATTTCGCCGGCACCCATGCTTCTGTTAGGGCAGGGAAGGAGTTGGAATTATCCCATCCAACATAAACAAAACTAAATGTGAATTAAAAGGAATGCTAAGAGTTTCATACGAAATTCATAATTTATCAGGAGATAAATCCACAACGAATAAATCAGGCATACGAGCTGGGCCAACCATAAAACGGAGAAGCTTCCTAAAGTCGTACCTCGTGAACCACTGCAAACCAGGCTACATATATTGGGGACACTAACCTTACATACCACTGCTTATGCAAAAAAGAAAACACGTACTCGTGATGAAAAAAATGATACTTCTGTTTTTCCCGACTCGATCTCGCCGGGATATCCGCGAAAACTCAAAAACACCAACTTTTTTCGACACAAAATGAAAATTCTTATGTATAAAAATCGTAATTTTCAATAAAAACGAAACTTAGTGTGGAGACAGTGCTGAAAACACAAGGAGAAGATCGATGAAAGTCTCGTTGCCCAATTCTCCGCCCATGAAGAGTTATTACCAAAACCGATTTCACGCACCAAGTCAAGAAAAAATGGCATTTCTGCGATGCCCCGCTCAATCTTGAGATTTTTGCACTGGGTTTCAACCCCGGATTTGCATCGCACGTTCAAAGGCATTCACTGCCGGCCCTGCTTTAGTATTTATTCATTCATTTAACTAGTTTTGGTCGCTTTAGTATTTTTTCGGGTTGTTGGAACGGTCATACACGCGTAGATCTTGGAAAAAAAAAACTTGTACTCGTAGGGCCGAAGGTCAATGTGTCGATGAGTGCTTGAGCTACTACCCCGTGTCCAAAAATCAAGTCCAAATTGGTAAAATTGATGGGAGCATCGCCAATCCGACACTTAAACCTTTTCATGGCTGGCACAGCTCGTAGTACAGCAGAGCAGTAGTATAGTTGCGACACGCGTATGGAAACCACAAAACATAGTACAGCAGAGTGTGCACACCGTGATGAGAGAGGCACAGAACAGTATTGTACTTAGCCCTGCTCATAGCAGAGCGTGTGTGTACTCGTACTTCTACTTACTCGAAGTACAGTATGTATGTGCTCGTACTCCTACAAAGCTCGATCGAGCTTACTGCTGTATGCCTGTTTCTGAAGCTGTACGTATGTACAAGGCGCTTCGCGTAGCGGGCGGTTCCGCCCGCTGCGCTCGCTCGTCAAGGACATCACAACATAATGTGAAAGAACGTCACAGGTGGCACATAAATTAAGGAGGAAACAGGCGACTTGCAAATGCCAAGAGCTCCATGCTCCAGGACAACAAAGCTGTACTCGTATGTTCCAAAGAGAAAATACAGCAACACGGCTCACAGCACGGCGTCACGCTGCCTGCTGGGTGTGATTTGTGCCTTTTTCGTGATTACCTGGTAGGTGTGGTAGTACAACAGCAGCAGTACTTCGTACTTTGTATGAAAGAGAAAGCACAGCACGCGGTCTTCAAGTTGTAAAATACGAAAAACAAAACCCACAAAATTGAGAAAGAAGTATGATACATACTCGTACTCGAACAAAACGACAGTACAGCAACACGGCTCACAGCACGGCGCCGTGCTGTCTGCTGGGTGTGATTTGTGCATTTTTCGTGAATACCTGGTATGTGTGGTGTTACAACAACAGTACTTCGTACTTTGTATGAAAGAGAAAGCACAGCACGCGGTCGTCAAGTTGTGAAATACGAAAAACAAAACCCACAAAACTGAGAAAGACGTATGAGACATACTCGTACTCGAACAAAATGACAAAAGAATAAGCGAAAAACGAAAACGAAAAAAAACGGTCGGAAAAAATTGAAAATCAATTAACATGAAAATTTGATTTTTTAAAAAAATGCCGCCGCGCCGTCGCCGCCGGGTCTCTTGTCTTGGTTGCGCCTCTCAAAAAAAAATCGGAATCTCTGTCATTCCTGTCAGCCTCGACGCTCTCCACCCACCCGCGATCACCTCGCGATCGATTCGGTCCGGGTCGAGCTCTACTGCCTCTCTGCCCTAGTGAGCCCCGTGGCCCGCCTCGCGTGAAGCCCGGTGCTCACCATGGCCCTCGTTCGCGCGCTCGACCATGTTGGTGTTCAAACTCGTAGCTCGCTCTCTGTACATAATATTTGTTCGAGAAATAAGCACCGCTTGAATTTTGTTTTATAGTCAGAACCGACCCTTATAAATTTGGGCAGGCTGGATTGTGTTGGCAGGGGCAGCAACGAATTCAAAGCCGCTTCATGCTTGCCTCGTGTCTCGATGGACACACCACGCCTAGCCACGAAAAAGGCAACCGCGTTCCTTCCGCCCCCCCCTCTACTGGCCAGCGCCCTCCCATACCCGCGATGGCTCCGAGCTCGCCCGCGCGGCCGTGCTCTGGGTACACGTACGAACACAACACCGAAAAGGCTCTCGCGAAAAAACATGTAGGAAGCAAAGAAAGGCTAGAAAGTAGAGAGAGGTCCGGCAAGCAATCGAAGGAGGCGACAGCAACAACAGCAGCAGTCCAGAAAGTAGCAGCACGTACTCGTACGTACGTAGAGCGGACACAAACAAAACGCCGGCATGGATGCGCAGCCCTTGTACGTACAGCAGTGGCCCTTTTTTATTTTTATTTTTTCGGTCGATTTTACGTCTGAGTTTTTTATCTTGAAATTAGTGCAAAAACCGCAAACTCGCGAACTTATGGGCCGATTTCGATTCTGACCGCAGTTCTGGAGATCCATATTTTCACATCTGGGGGACTCTTTAAAAATAAATGTACTTGATTTTAGTTTGGCCAAAAAGTTGCTTGATTTTAGTATGGAGGTTTTTTATCTTGAAATTAGTGTGGATAGTGTGGATATTAGACTTGATTTTAGTGTGGGTGTTTTTAGACCCCGGGCGGGAAAGCCCTCCGAATACGCTGGGAACCCCTCCCCTCCCGCGGAAAGCCCGGAAAGTAGAGAGAGGTCCGGCAAGTAATCGAAGGAGGCGGTGTCGAAGTGGGAGGCCTGAGAGGCCAGGGATGGGTCAACCCAGCGATTTCAGAAGAAAGACAAAAGTAAGTATGTCTATGTACTCGTACGGACATACCTGGGGTACATCATTATCCCATTTACCTGGTACATTATTTACGTGGTACATTCGATCGGGTGGAAAAATCACAGCTACGTACGTAGCTGTTGTATTTTCAAAAAAATCCAGAAAAAGAAAAGCCGCACACTGCAGCAACTTGTGTGTGTTGACTATGAAAACAAACTAAGTAAGTGCATATTATTTATTGTATTTTTAAGCTGCAGCACGACATAAAATAAATGAAATACAAATCATTCATCCGAAGAAAACATTTTTTTGTTTGTATGTCGTGTGTCCTTGGTCCTTGGGCAAGAGTATATTTGAGCCTGCTTGCTGTCGATGCTGTCGACACTGCTGTGTGGTACTACTCGTACAGCAGGAGTGAGTGGTGTACAGCAGTAGTAGTAGATCAAAATGATAATAATGCTCTTACTCGCATACATACTATACGTGTACTCTCCTCGTGCATAAATACACTCGAACGTACTTGAATGCGCGTGCTCGTGTAACTGCCGGGTGTGCAGCTTGTGATTCAGAATGTAGTATACTCCATCGTTTCAACCACATTCATACTTTTTTCATGTATTAAAATTAATATTTAAAAACACATCTTTAAGCTGCATACATCGTTGTTTTTCGGCAAGAATGCCATAAATCAAAATGAGATTTTTGCAGCGACCTGTCCTTTTGAGAGCGGCAAATTGAACGGAAAAACGCTTGGCATCATCCCGCTCGCGTTGACGGTTCACGGGGGGGGGGGATTCAACGGAAAGTACAAAGGGCGAGGGGCGTTGATGCCGACCCTCTCGCCACAGCAACACTGTGAAATGTATAGAGTGCACCTACTATAAACTCTCGCTCGAGGATGGACTGCGAGCAACACATGGACATCGACTCTTCGGAGCAGACGATGCAAGGGCTCTGACAAAATGTGACTCCTGTATTACACTACTCCAGTTATTTTAAAAAGTCACCCCTTTGTGTTTGTGACTACCCCCCCCCCTGTAAAGATTCAAAGAAATGCTCAACATGCCACCCAAAATCCAAGATTTTGCCTACTTCTCGCTTCTATCTCTCTGCCCCCGCACGCGTTCGCGGCGAGGTAAGCGGGGGGAACCAAGGGCGAGGGGCGTCGGAGCCGATTCTCGAAGAGAGCGCCTGAAGAAATGAAAAAACCTCGAGATATTGAGGTGCCGAGGTCCCGATACTGAGGCCGGCCCGGAATTAAAATTATTTATCGTGGGAGCTTCACGGTTGAACCAACATCAAATTGTATATGTTTATTAGTAGCAGCCAGAACGACGTTTAACGAGTAATCTTGCTGTTTGCCATGCCCCCCTCCCCCACCCCCCCTCCCGCTCGCGCCCCTCTCCTGCCCATTTTTCCCTGTGTATAACTGTACGACGTTTAGAGGGATAAAGTATTTGGACTTACGTAGTGCGGTGTAGTTTTTCCGTAGTGGAAAAGTTTGGTACACTAGATTGTAGCGGGAAGACGATCGCTATCGTAGGAGATAGATGGTGGCCACAGGCGGCGAAACAGGAAGGGGATAACACTACGACGTAGCAAAAGCTTTCTATGTAATATGTGGAAAAAACGTAATGAGCGCCCCAAGTGTTGGAGGTGTCTCTATTAGGGGTAGGAACGGTGCTCCGTCTCGAAGGCGATGCGTGGTCAATGGTCAAATGACTAAGGCAAGCAACAAATGAGTACTGCCCCCACCCCTCCCCCTCCCGCAGGCGTCGTCCTGGTTATGTTTTCCCTCCTCGGATTGAGGGCGGCGTACACGCAGGGGCAGGCGGAGGCAAAGCTGTACTCGGCGATATTTCCGCTGTTCTTATGCTTCAGGGCGATGATCATCGCGCAGTCTCTCGGAACGGTCTCCGGAACGGCGCTGGCTGTGGAAGCGGCGTACGCTTTGGCGCTCGTGTACTACTTTAAGGTCAGAGGCGCTATATCCTATCCTCTAGACCTCTTGAGGTGTCTCCGCCTTTTGGTACCTAGCGTGTTCGGATTGCCTACTGTTGCTATGTAACCTGTTCGGCTATCTCATTGTGTTCATCCTTTGGTCGGGTTTTCATACGGTTCGGTTTTATCACGTGTTTCCACCAACGCACGGAGCTTGGTCGGGTTTCCTAATGCAGCTATATATGGCTTGTTCGGGTTTCTCACACGTTTTTACCGAACTTATTATAGTGGGGTTTCCCACTGTGGCTATAAGTATAGATGCGTACATAGCTGTTCGGTTATGATCACATTTTTTTACACAGCGTGGTGTACACCTGATGTAGCTACGTACGAGTAGTCTGTTTGGTTCTCCTAGCTTGTTGGCTTCCCCCAATTGCAAGCCGAGTGTGAAAAATATACCTCTGCACATTCTGAATGCCTCCCAAGGTGTGAATCAGATACCTGGTTTATGCTAGTGCCAATGGATGGGCCATGTAGATGGGGGGGGGGGGGGCGTACTCATTAGTTGCTTGCCTTAGTCATTTGACCATTGACCACCCATCCCTTTCGAGACGGAGCACTGTTCTTACTTAGAGACGCCTCGAATAGTTGGGGTGCTCATTTCGTTGTTTCCATATGTTACAAATACATGTTTTCCGAATCTTATCCCCTTCCTATTTCACCGCCTGTGGCCACCATCTGTTTCCTAGGATAGCGATCGCTTTCTCGCATGGGGGGGGGGTGTACTCATGTTGTGCACGGCCGTAGTCGTATGGCCATAGACCCTCGCAGCCCTACAAATTCTCGTATGGGGGGGGGGGGGGGTACGGCTGACGGGACTGTATCGGCGTGTGACTGCAACTCTGTCGTCGTGCAGCAGTGTAGTGCTGCGAATAATGGTACAACGTATCCGCGATTTATACCCTGGTTTACATGAGCCGAGCATTGCTTACGTACCAGGTACAACAGATTAGTATCCCCTTCTATCGTCCCCATCCACTCTTCTTCCCGCTCCCCTCGCTTGGAAGCTCCGCTACCTCCCTTTTCCCACTACCCTGCCAATCCCTACGGCAAGGGCCAAATCCTCCTCCCCTCATAGCACTTCCAGAGATAAATATAACTTGGCGCCTGTGTTGTCGGCCTCTCGCCGCCGCGTGCATCGTCTCCTAAAAATAAACAAAATGAATTAATTCACACAAGCTCGAGTCATCAATTTTAATTAATTAATTTAATAATTTCACCCACCCCATTTACATACAAGGGTATACAACTTGCAAACTCCCCTCAATATGGGATGTTATATGTATGTGTGTATAGCAGTAAAACGCAACCCGTGCCTTGCATAAATCTGTCTCTTGGCGGCAGGTGGCGCGGTCGTTCTACACCAGATGCAGGGCGGCGGAAGAGCGAAGGTCTTCAGCTAAGACCGCGTCGCGCAGAGAATCGGGGATTCAGCTAGTAACAGCATAGACCGCACCATGTTGCTCCTCTGTCCAGAATTGCATGGGTCGGTTGGGTGTTGATATTAATACCCTAATTGATCATAGATTAGGTACGGACAGAGTGGTATACATACGTTCGAAAGCAAAACTTTGTGGGGTCTTTCTATCTCTCTCGGGCGTTTGTTCACCCCCCTCCCCCCCAGCTTGTGTAGTTTGTTCTGTTTTGTGGTGAGTTCAGCCCTCTCGGTCAAGTGACAAGCGATCGCCGTCGCAAGCGAAGAAATAACCGTTCGTGTTTTTTTTTTCGTGGCACCACGTTTTTCTTGTTCATATAAGGGGAAAAATATCAATAAGTTTGAAGTTTGTGTTTAATTATGTGCTATATATTAATATGTACTTCTACTGCTGTGTGTCGTTCGTTTGTTTTGCCTACACAACAAACTACAGACTACTTGGATTGTTATTGTTTGTTTTGTGAGATTTGGGTCGTTTTTGCATTAGTGAGTGCGTTACACCTAATGCATGGTGTTCTTCGCGTGCTTGTTTCCCTGTGTCCTGTTTTATTTGTTTTTTCAGTTGTACGGTCGTATTATTCCGAGTGGCTTCTCATACGATTTTTTTCCAACAGTAGTATCTTACTCGGGTGTGCTCCTCAGGAAGACCCAGGGATGGTGGGGGGGGCAGCACGGCCCTCCTCGTGCTGCATCGTCATTGTTTTTAATTGTTTTTGTAGCGTGCCTGGTACTGGTGGAAGGGTTGATGCAACACCACGGGACGTATAATACTCGAAACCCTCATGTTTTCATGGGTGGTCCTGTAGTAACTAACTCGTCCTACTGCTGTAGAGCGAGATACGACCGATAGCTCCGTACTCGTATAGTATCAGTTGGTGCTGCTGTGTTGCGTAGAGAGAGAGTGAGATGTGATCCGATAGCTCTATACAGTCACTGCTGCTGCTGTGCTGTACCTTGTACTTAAATTAAAGTATACCAGGTACCTAGTAATATGTACTCTTGTGCTGCTTGCGGTATCTCAAGACGCGGACATGGCAGA
The DNA here is from genome assembly GCA_008828725.1 of Saccharina japonica. Lineage (NCBI taxonomy): Eukaryota > Phaeophyceae > Laminariales > Laminariaceae > Saccharina > Saccharina japonica. Next base: position 112,289 of record MEHQ01003989.1, read on the forward strand.
GGAAGGTGTGGGCGCTGGCGGGGGTGCGTGCTGATAGCTTCGTAATTCGACACCTCCCGCGCTCCTTGTGGCCCAGATCGTGAGCGAGCGGCGCAAATAGCCAGCGCACTCGACCGTACATGATAAGGAGAGAGACACGCGCATAGTTTTGGCGCGCGCATGTAGCACTTTTTACACGCAATAAAAAGGTATACGTAGGCGCGATACGAAATTTGTAGGGCGTGGGGGGTCATGGCGAGCTCGTTTAGGTAAAGGTGCGCGGCGGACAGACCGGATGCAGCATTAGAGCAGCGGTGCAACCTTTCTCGTGAGCCTAAATAGTAGTTGTGCCGTTTCCCCTTGCAAGCCTTTTTTTTTTCTTCTTTAAATCGATTTTAAGACTTCGGCTCGCCGACTGACTACTCGGTCGTGTCGGGCACAGAGAGTCAAGGACACTTAGCCGAGTTGGGCGTTGGCGCCCATTCTTTCGCCGGGGTCGCCGAAGGCTGATGTGTGGGGCGGGCGTNAGTACTATATGTAGTTCAATGTATGCTAATCTCGGACACGGCCCCTCGATGGAGAAAGCACAGTCAGTCGCAATATTTCCTCAATTTATCGATTTGAGTTCATACCTGGTACAAACTAAGTTGGTTATAAATCACGCTTGCTTTATGCCGACTGGATCATGTTGCGCCCGTGTTGTACAACTCCTGGCATTGTAACTCGTATTGGTTTGGAATCTTCAGTATGACAGTTACGAGTCAGTTTGGTGTCGGTTCGGGCTATTGACTTTTTATAGGTTACACCGCATTTTTGTCTTTTGGAGCTGGGTGTGAAAGCACCTGGACCCCTGAGGGCACTCCTCGTTGCCCCTAACCTGTGGGACGACTAATATTACTTGAAACCAATCCGCCACGGAAGTACGAACTCGGGTGCCAATATTGTATCATCCCTCCATCACGCAGTTGCCGTCGCTTAAATCGGCCGTTTGTAGCGTCGACCGATTTTTCCCCTCCAAAGTCCCAAAATTAGGAGGATGGCGTTTGCCGTTCGACGATGTTGTTTCATACACCCAACACGATTTGACTAAAACACAGCTACACAATAACCAAGTAAGAGGAAGCCCACGGAACCCTGAAAGAAAGAAAAAAAACGGGTAGGTCATCGATCCCCGCTGCATGATCCAGATCATTCAGGGTAGTGAAATTCCTGATCTGTATGATCTAGCTCATGCTGCCGGGTGGGATGGGAGCCGTACAAAACCTGCATCATCTTCGTACGTACGTAAGGCATGTTTCCTGGGTTGGATCTGTACTACACAGTTACTGCACAACCTCTCATAAATGGATTTCTAGGATCTACGTAGATTATATATGTGTAGATGATCTGCCCGATGTGTGGACGCCTTTTTACAACTACGAACCAGGTACACAGTATTATATGAAATCCTTATCCATTAATGCTGCTCGGTACTCGTAGCGATAGTTGGTGATGGTGTAGCATCGCTCGGCAGTTCTGTGGTGAGAAGCTCACAGGAGAAGCAGCAGCAGCTCGGGCCTGGGAAAGTCTTCGCTCAATATCCCTTGTGGCTCGCAGCTCTGCAGCGCTTACTGCGCGATACGAGGCTCATAACCTATTGACAGGATATATCGGGAACTGACCCACAGATCTCTTCAATACCCACCAGGTATTGAGTTAGAGTGTATCATAGGTTTTCAACACCACCTGCTGCCGACCGCCACCCGACCCCCCCCCCCCGCGAACACACTATATGTAGTTCAATGTATGCTAATCTCGGACACGGCCCCTCGATGGAGAAAGCACAGTCAGTCGCAATATTTCCTCAATTTATCGATTTGAGTTCATACCTGGTACAAACTAAGTTGGTTATAAATCACGCTTGCTTTATGCCGACTGGATCATGTTGCGCCCGTGTTGTACAACTCCTGGCATTGTAACTCGTATTGGTTTGGAATCTTCAGTATGACAGTTACGAGTCAGTTTGGTGTCGGTTCGGGCTATTGACTTTTTATAGGTTACACCGCATTTTTGTCTTTTGGAGCTGGGTGTGAAAGCACCTGGACCCCTGAGGGCACTCCTCGTTGCCCCTAACCTGTGGGACGACTAATATTACTTGAAACCAATCCGCCACGGAAGTACGAACTCGGGTGCCAATATTGTATCATCCCTCCATCACGCAGTTGCCGTCGCTTAAATCGGCCGTTTGTAGCGTCGACCGATTTTTCCCCTCCAAAGTCCCAAAATTAGGAGGATGGCGTTTGCCGTTCGACGATGTTGTTTCATACACCCAACACGATTTGACTAAAACACAGCTACACAATAACCAAGTAAGAGGAAGCCCACGGAACCCTGAAAGAAAGAAAAAAAACGGGTAGGTCATCGATCCCCGCTGCATGATCCAGATCATTCAGGGTAGTGAAATTCCTGATCTGTATGATCTAGCTCATGCTGCCGGGTGGGATGGGAGCCGTACAAAACCTGCATCATCTTCGTACGTACGTAAGGCATGTTTCCTGGGTTGGATCTGTACTACACAGTTACTGCACAACCTCTCATAAATGGATTTCTAGGATCTACGTAGATTATATATGTGTAGATGATCTGCCCGATGTGTGGACGCCTTTTTACAACTACGAACCAGGTACACAGTATTATATGAAATCCTTATCCATTAATGCTGCTCGGTACTCGTAGCGATAGTTGGTGATGGTGTAGCATCGCTCGGCAGTTCTGTGGTGAGAAGCTCACAGGAGAAGCAGCAGCAGCTCGGGCCTGGGAAAGTCTTCGCTCAATATCCCTTGTGGCTCGCAGCTCTGCAGCGCTTACTGCGCGATACGAGGCTCATAACCTATTGACAGGATATATCGGGAACTGACCCACAGATCTCTTCAATACCCACCAGGTATTGAGTTAGAGTGTATCATAGGTTTTCAACACCACCTGCTGCCGACCGCCACCCGACCCCCCCCCCCCGCGAACACAGTACTATATGTAGTTCAATGTATGCTAATCTCGGACACGGCCCCTCGATGGAGAAAGCACAGTCAGTCGCAATATTTCCTCAATTTATCGATTTGAGTTCATACCTGGTACAAACTAAGTTGGTTATAAATCACGCTTGCTTTATGCCGACTGGATCATGTTGCGCCCGTGTTGTACAACTCCTGGCATTGTAACTCGTATTGGTTTGGAATCTTCAGTATGACAGTTACGAGTCAGTTTGGTGTCGGTTCGGGCTATTGACTTTTTATAGGTTACACCGCATTTTTGTCTTTTGGAGCTGGGTGTGAAAGCACCTGGACCCCTGAGGGCACTCCTCGTTGCCCCTAACCTGTGGGACGACTAATATTACTTGAAACCAATCCGCCACGGAAGTACGAACTCGGGTGCCAATATTGTATCATCCCTCCATCACGCAGTTGCCGTCGCTTAAATCGGCCGTTTGTAGCGTCGACCGATTTTTCCCCTCCAAAGTCCCAAAATTAGGAGGATGGCGTTTGCCGTTCGACGATGTTGTTTCATACACCCAACACGATTTGACTAAAACACAGCTACACAATAACCAAGTAAGAGGAAGCCCACGGAACCCTGAAAGAAAGAAAAAAAACGGGTAGGTCATCGATCCCCGCTGCATGATCCAGATCATTCAGGGTAGTGAAATTCCTGATCTGTATGATCTAGCTCATGCTGCCGGGTGGGATGGGAGCCGTACAAAACCTGCATCATCTTCGTACGTACGTAAGGCATGTTTCCTGGGTTGGATCTGTACTACACAGTTACTGCACAACCTCTCATAAATGGATTTCTAGGATCTACGTAGATTATATATGTGTAGATGATCTGCCCGATGTGTGGACGCCTTTTTACAACTACGAACCAGGTACACAGTATTATATGAAATCCTTATCCATTAATGCTGCTCGGTACTCGTAGCGATAGTTGGTGATGGTGTAGCATCGCTCGGCAGTTCTGTGGTGAGAAGCTCACAGGAGAAGCAGCAGCAGCTCGGGCCTGGGAAAGTCTTCGCTCAATATCCCTTGTGGCTCGCAGCTCTGCAGCGCTTACTGCGCGATACGAGGCTCATAACCTATTGACAGGATATATCGGGAACTGACCCACAGATCTCTTCAATACCCACCAGGTATTGAGTTAGAGTGTATCATAGGTTTTCAACACCACCTGCTGCCGACCGCCACCCGACCCCCCCCCCCCGCGAACACGTTTTCAGCAAAGAAATTAACGAGGTCTAATTTTAAAGACCGTATGGAACATGGCAGCCATCGTATACTGAGCTTAGACGGAATTCGAATGAACCCATCGAGAGGCCAATTTGGGCGTGTGTTCCCGGGTCGGGTGGCGGTCGGCAGCAGGTGGTGTTGAAAACCTATGATACACTCTAACTCAATACCTGGTGGGTATTGAAGAGATCTGTGGGTCAGTTCCCGATATATCCTGTCAATAGGTTATGAGCCTCGTATCGCGCAGTAAGCGCTGCAGAGCTGCGAGCCACAAGGGATATTGAGCGAAGACTTTCCCAGGCCCGAGCTGCTGCTGCTTCTCCTGTGAGCTTCTCACCACAGAACTGCCGAGCGATGCTACACCATCACCAACTATCGCTACGAGTACCGAGCAGCATTAATGGATAAGGATTTCATATAATACTGTGTACCTGGTTCGTAGTTGTAAAAAGGCGTCCACACATCGGGCAGATCATCTACACATATATAATCTACGTAGATCCTAGAAATCCATTTATGAGAGGTTGTGCAGTAACTGTGTAGTACAGATCCAACCCAGGAAACATGCCTTACGTACGTACGAAGATGATGCAGGTTTTGTACGGCTCCCATCCCACCCGGCAGCATGAGCTAGATCATACAGATCAGGAATTTCACTACCCTGAATGATCTGGATCATGCAGCGGGGATCGATGACCTACCCGTTTTTTTTCTTTCTTTCAGGGTTCCGTGGGCTTCCTCTTACTTGGTTATTGTGTAGCTGTGTTTTAGTCAAATCGTGTTGGGTGTATGAAACAACATCGTCGAACGGCAAACGCCATCCTCCTAATTTTGGGACTTTGGAGGGGAAAAATCGGTCGACGCTACAAACGGCCGATTTAAGCGACGGCAACTGCGTGATGGAGGGATGATACAATATTGGCACCCGAGTTCGTACTTCCGTGGCGGATTGGTTTCAAGTAATATTAGTCGTCCCACAGGTTAGGGGCAACGAGGAGTGCCCTCAGGGGTCCAGGTGCTTTCACACCCAGCTCCAAAAGACAAAAATGCGGTGTAACCTATAAAAAGTCAATAGCCCGAACCGACACCAAACTGACTCGTAACTGTCATACTGAAGATTCCAAACCAATACGAGTTACAATGCCAGGAGTTGTACAACACGGGCGCAACATGATCCAGTCGGCATAAAGCAAGCGTGATTTATAACCAACTTAGTTTGTACCAGGTATGAACTCAAATCGATAAATTGAGGAAATATTGCGACTGACTGTGCTTTCTCCATCGAGGGGCCGTGTCCGAGATTAGCATACATTGAACTACATATAGTACTGTAGTAACCCTTAGCGTATCGCTATCGGTAACTAACAGCCATCACCCGATACAGCTCGTAGAGCACAGCAGCAGCGTATCATAAAGAGCTGTTGCACATACAAATAGAGCTTTTAGAATGTGGAGACAGCTCGCATGTTTCCTGCGGCAGAACCCCAATGAAAGCCGCTCTAACTTTAGTTTCGGCTTTTAGGGTTATCACGCCGCGTTTCGCGGGTCTAGCGTGCGGTTTTGGTTTCTGTTTTGTCGAGTGTGGCGCACACTCTCACACTCCTGTTATTCTCCTCGCTTCGTCTACACCAAGAATAAACACAACTGGTCTTGGAGCGCAACTCCTTTCACCATATCTTTGGCGCTGAAGTCAACACAGCAACCAGTCTGCTGATCACGACCGACAGCGCGGGCCTCATGCGGAGATATGTGGGTCAGTCCCGATAGCTTATATCAATAGGTTATGAGCCTCGTATCGCGCAGGAAGCGCCGCAGAGCTGCGAGCCACGAGGGGTGTTGAGCTAAGACTTTCCCACGCCCGAGCTGGTGCTGCTTCTCCTGTGAGCTTCACCACAGAACAGCCGAGAACATCGCTATCATCTGGAGCTGCTGCTGCTGCGAGCTGCAATTACAGTACGTATTTTGCAGACTCGCTGTGAGCGACTATACACTACTGGACATCGTCTGCAGCCTGCCCTGCTGTGACATCAGAGAACGTCACCGGCAACAACACCGGCAACTCCATCAACGCCGTAGGAGGAACTAAGCCATACAACCACAAGAAACCCCAAGACTTCAGAGACAAAAAAAAATGCATGCTTCATTCCCAGCACGCAACCGTAACGCCCTGACACATACATACTTGGTGAAGTATTTGCCATGATGGGAAGTCAGGCCAGACCGGCTGAGAAAAATGATCCATCAAGCGGAAACGAACGAGGGGTGCACTAGTCTCTTCTCCTGGCAGGGTTTTGATGTCCTCGAGCCGCCCGAGGCTTGCCAAGCTGTCTGAGCACGCGGCGGTTTTTGTTGTTGTTCCAGACCTCCGGCGTCGTGTTTACAGTGAAACGTATGTCGGCGGAATATATGGCATGTATTGGGCAGGCATACCGCACCTGATACCTGGCTGAGAAGAATTCAGAACAATCTTGGAATACACTTCACTGACGGCAAGATAAAACACTTGCCCTTTCAACAGCATGCGTGTCGAAACATATTATATCGTTAAACCACAACCGCGCTCGCCGTGGCAGTTGCCTTGGCGCTGGCCGTGGCATGCCGCGGCGAGTGCCGCGGCCACTACCACGGGAAGAGCCGTGGCGCAATCCGCGACGGCGCCAACGTATTGCGGCATCCCGCGACATGCCGCGACACGTACCGTGGACAGGGCCACGAAAAAGTCAAATAATGTAGATCCGTGAGACATTTACAGACAGCTATCTCGTCGACGCCTTTTCATACACGTGCATACGAGAACACACGCACGAGGGGAAAGGAGGGCTCTCGCAGCCATCACCTGAACCACACAGACTATACATCCTGGAACGAATTTCCGAGCCAATTCTCCACAACCCAATAAGGGGCGGGGGCGCTCACTATTAATAACACACTGGTGGCTTCGGAGATATATATCTCGTTAAGGTATGTTTACATAGACACAGACGCGCATCTCTCGACGTGTCTGCACCCTTCCCGTAGTCCATAAGTTAGAAGCGCGTCTACCAGCTCAGCTACTCTCCATTCAGTTATCACGTGGCCGAGTAACTCAACAGCTAGTAGGCCCTTGAAACGGCAGGAACCACGATGTATGTATGTCCTTTGGGGTTACTCGGTCACGCAATAATCTCGCCAGCATTGATTGATCTCCGGCGGGATACACGTTTCCGTAAAACTGTTTTTGGGTCATGAATACAACTCCGCAAGAAGTGAGGAAGGAACCTCAGAAAAAGCTTCAACATGGTCGCCCCCCCTACCCTCGAGGAAAGAATCACGCCGCATCCCCGCAGTACAGTATAACGATGCTACACGACAGGAGACCGGTATTTAGGTGCGCGTCAAGGCCTCGCTTCGCCTTATTATACTATTAATATCATGCTAGTTTTTGTGTAGTGGGGCGGTCAGTCAAGGGGGTCTACCCGCGGTCTCCTCGCGCAGTTGTTCCGCAGTGTATGCATATAGAAGGACCACAACCAGGCGGCACCCGTCACTCTCGAGAACGAGGTTACGCCGCATTCCACCGGTTATGTTACGGTACAGGACACAGATGTTACGGTACAGGACACACTAACCCGCCTAACCCTCTCGGGAAAGGGGTTATGCCGCATCCGCAGATTATGTTACTGTACACGACCAGTTAGCCGTCAACCCCAAGAAATGAGTTGCACCGCACTCCGCAGGTTAAGTTAGGGTAGAGGACTAACCACTATAACCTACCATCACCCTCGAGAAAAGGGTTATGCCGCATTCCGCACTTAAGTTACTGTACAGGACTAAGCAACCGCCACCCTCCAGAACGGGATTATGCCGCATTCTGCAGGTTAAAAGCTACTGTACAGCTGCTGTACAGGACTTGACCAGCCGTCATCCTCGATACAGTTACGCCGCATCTCGCACGTTGTGTTGGTTGAATTACGCTAGAAGACTTGCCCACCGCGTCCCGCGTTCCGAGGTCCCGACTGGTAGATGAACATTTCACAAAAACAAAACAGACAAACATAACAAGCGGAGCTTAAGCTCGGGGGCAGAAAAGAGAAAACTGAAAAATAGTCGTATGCATATTCCGGCGCCGTGGGAACCCTCCTCACCCCCGAGAAACCGCCGCCTTGCCCCCCGTCTCCTCACCAACGGAGTTATCGTCATAGCAAAAAAAAATTGACGCACGAGTATTCACTGCTTCGTACGTATTCTTCTATTTTCCATCTGACCATGTTAATGTTGATGTTCTAAAGGATACAGATCAGTGAAAGGGGACGCCTGGCTTTTACTCTTATAGGAACACGTCGTGTGTGTCCATGACACAAAAACGTACATACTGTATGCAGAGCCAAAAATGCCGTGAAAATATAAAACGGGAACAAAAACTCTACTCCCCCCCCTCCACACGCACTCGTCTGTGCGTGTGTGCATGCGTACGCAAGGCTTCTGTCTCTGTACAACACAGCAAGGATTTCCACGTTGTTTTCAGGCATTGGAGGCGTCAAGCGGCATAAACCCCGGGTCGTTGGCATCGCGACGAGTTGAGTTGACAGGCCGAGGGGGGTCCATCTCGTCCGCGAGTCGGTTGGCCTCTTCCAACATCGAAACCCTCGCATAGAACGACCACGCCACCTGCCGCAGCGCGAAACAAAACGCGAGCACACACACACACGCCCGTTTGTTCGAGTGCGCGCAGAGGGTGTGCGCAATGACAGCGGCGGTGGAGGTCAGGGCGGGGAGTGGGGAGGGGAGGCGGGGGGGGGTTAGCCTTATACATCGCTCGAACTCAACACACGATGCCGGCGGTGGATGGATACAGGACGATAGTCGTTCACGGCCATGCGAAACGTAAACACGCACTCCCCTTCGTTCGTGTGCGCGCAGAGGGTTTCCGCACCAGCAGCGGCGGTGGCAGACAGGGCAAGGGGGGGGGAGGGGGTACGGGAAGGGTTACGTAGCCTATCGCTTGGATACAAAACACAGTTACGGTGACAGGATTGTTAATTTACCACAATCAATCGTAAACCCACAATCACCTGAAAAAAAATCGCTGTGCGTCTCTTCCGTGCGGATGTTACTCTATTGTGATACGTTCTAGTACGACTACTGTAGTACGGTGTTTTCCTACAGTAGGGTAACGCGCAAACAATAGCATGGTACGTGCGTAAGAGAATGAGCTGTGTTCACGGGCGCTCAACTCAGTTGGAAACCCTTTGGGACTGGACAAAAATGCCGAAAACAAGTGCATGACGATTACAGCAGCGCCCGCACGCAGCAGCCAGAGCTGCTGGGGTAGGGGGGGGGTGCCAGAGCTACAGCAGTGGTCCCTCTGAAGTGCCGATATGGCGCCAGCCAACAATATAGGCACTGTAGCGGCAACCGGCACTACTTCACACACTGCCACACTGGTTAATCCCATCCGTGCCAAACAATTTCACCGGCAATATAGCGGGCAGCCGGCGCTATACAGGGACCACGGCACTATAGAGGGACCGCTACTGTATGTACAACGCAAGGAAACCTCCGACAATGCAAGCATGGCACTAATTCGTTCTGCTGCACGCTCCCACTACGAGGTTGATAAAACCGCACCTGATATAGTGTTGGGTCGATTTTACTATCAATATTGGTCCCTACTAAAGGGTAGCTTAACCCTCGGACAAGTGCAAAAGTGAATCCACTCCAGTTCCAAGTAGTCAATGTGAACAACAGCAACATTAGCAACAACAACAACACCACAAATACCACCACCACCACCAACACGAACACCACCACCACCACCCCCCTCACCACCACCATCAACAAAAACGACACCAACATCAACAACACCACCACCACCGCCACCACCACCACCACCACCACCACCACCACCAACAACAAACTGACCTTGAAAAAGTAAGCAAACATCACTATCAACACGAACAGGTCGACCGAGAGAGTCTGTTCCGGCGAGAGCACTATGAGCGCAATCCGAAGCGAGAGCGCGGCCGGAAAAGACATCATGAAAACCTTGGCCACCGCTGGGTTGTTCGTGTAGCCCGCTCTCCACCCAACCAGTGCAAAAAACATCAACAGGGCGCCTGAAGTGAGCATTTCGGGGGGGGGGGCACGGACCAAACGAAACATAGTTAGGATCCCTGGTATATACTTCGTATATACTTATTTGGCTTGCAGGTAATTCATGCGGGATGGTCGGACTGTACAGCGACAACATGGTTAATACAGTCTACACTGCTTCTTCAATGCATCTTCGTTTCGAGAAGTTCCCCCAGGCGGTCATTACTTATCCCCTGGTGGTACGTACATACATAAAATGATTTTTTTTGCAGATAATACGGGATGGTACATACGTATATACAGAGAAGCACAATGGTTGATTATAGTCCACACGAACTCCTCATTTACATCTTCATTCCGAGAAATTTCCAAGGCGGTCGCAACGTTAGGGTTGGGTTATAGGGTTAGTGTTTAAAGTCAAGCATATCTCAAAACCATTTTTGTCGAAGCTGGGGGCATGGTCTACCGTATACCGTATCACCCAGGGTGATAAAAGATAGCACACACCCCTCGGACAACCATGCCACCTGTCAGATGCTACGATAGAGGTGCACCGTGTTTTTTTCTGAGCTCCTCACCTAAGGAGCGTCATGCCTCACCGAAAAAATGATTTCGGAGGAAAATAAAATTGCTACGTACCGGATGAAAAATCTCATGACCGAAGTACCTCAGAACAATATTTCGTCACACAAGAATTAACGTCCGAAGGATTTGGGTTAAGGAGCCCAATAGTTCAGAAAACGATTCAGCCAAAAAAATCTACCTCTATCGTAGCACGCGTCTACCTTATAGGGGTGGCGGCTTATTTTGTGATGAGCTCCTCACATGAGGAGCTCAATACGTACCTCACCCGGAGTACATACTGTACGACTTCAAAGAAAGTTTGCTCGTAATCAACCCGACCAACATTTCTATGCGCTACGAAGTCCTGATAAACAAAGATAAGATTCGACTGTATGAATAGTAAAACTATCGCAATCAACCGGTAGTTGCTTGCTTGAGCAGCTCAACCAGTCAGAAAACATCGCCCCAGAAGGCAAAAACTAACTGCAGCCCCCTTAATACCGTGGGGATGAGTCGACGGGAAAATAGTGCAAAACCGCCAACTGCTGCGTCTACGGAGAGCGATCTCGTCGAGATCTTCCCAAAACCACCGTTTTCGTTGTGTGTGCCCCTCTAAGGCATGGATGGCCCCTCCAAGGCATCTTGTGGAGAGATCTTGGCTCCGAAACTCCGTCCCAGGGGGTGTGTTATCCTATCACCCATTGTGATACGGTCGGTATACGGCTGCTTTTTCAACAAAATATGCGATTCATATACGAGGAGAGCGCGGTACGTACGACCTTCTGGGCTGACCGCCCCCTGCACTCTATAAAATCAGCATGATAAGATCAACACAAAGTCTTGACGCGGCAAAAAAAAAAAAAAAAAAAAAAAAAAACGGTCTATAAACCACTCGGTCACGGAATATAAGCACCGTTTTTATTAAATATGAATGAACAAAAAGTGCACGGGCGACGCGTGCGACGATAGAGGTAGAGGTATACCTTTTTTTGGCTGAAACGTTTTCTGAATGATGGGGCTTCTCAACCCATTCAGAACCGAAGAAAAAATCCCACACTAATTCCAAGTAGTTTGTTCCCAAATAGGTGGGACCAGTTCTTAAGGGGGTTAACCCGAAATCGTCGTACTGCCATTTCTCTTTGTTGCGACATTTTTGCACTGCTGTATCCTTCGGCCAAGGGATTTTATTGTTCATCGAGTATCACTTTTTGATTTTCTTCCAAGATCGGTGTTTAGACTACTGCAGGTATTGAGGGATAGAGCTTTTCGAGTGAGAAAGGCGCCTCAGAAAATATAACCATGGTTGGTGCTCCTCTATCGTGGCATGCGCCGTGCTTATATTTAGGGGCAGAGCGGTACACTTCAGGCTTGGAGACCGCGGTTTGATCTCTTGACTGATCACCGCCTACACTGAAACCAGTACAATAAGGCCAACATAGTAGGAATGGACGTAGCCAAAACGACCGCTCTTTTGCTGCTGTGGGCTAAGAGGCTCGGGTTTGACCCCCCTCGACTGATCGTCCCCCCCATATGCACTAAAACCGGTACAATAAGTCAAAACAAAAAGTCTTGACGGGGCCAAAAATCCCTGAATCCTACCGGAGGCTTCGTAGGAGACCACGGTTTGACTGACCCCCAAGACTAACCCTAACCCTTAACGCTAAAACCAGTAAAGTGCGTCTAAAATAAGCCTTCTTCGCACGCCCCCACCCCCAAAAAAAAACGGTCTCCCGGTAACAAGGCCGCAATAACAAGAACGAAAAAAAGAAACAAAAGTATTTGTCGCGCCCCAAAAGACCGGTCTCCTACATATTAACAACTAAGGCGAAAACCAACAGGTCTTGGCACGCCCACAAACACCCGCCCCCCTACAGGTAGTAGTACTAAACCCCCCCCCCCAAAAAAAGTCTATGGTCATACGACTACGGCCGTGCACGACATGAGTACAACCCCCCCCCCCCCCCAAAAAAAAAAGTCTTGGCGCGCCTGGAACGACCGGCGGCCTCTTATTACTAAAGGCCAAAACAAAACTCTTGTCGCGCCACGAAAAGACCGCGGTCCTCGCGCCCGACAATGACCGGTCTTTCTTCCTATGACAAAGGACCATACTAAATAGGGGACCAAATATTGTCGTAAACAGTAGGTTCATATACAGGTTTGTGTGTGTGTGTACCGCAGGTTCCCTATTTACTACGGTCCTCCGTAACACTACTGAGGCCAACATAAATAGCGTTACGCCTGAAAAGACCTGCCTCCTCGCTCCCCCGAAAACGCAGGTCTCCTGATCTACAGTATTATTATTAATAGTACGAAGGCCGAATCAAGTCGTGCCTTAGTACGAAGGCCGAATTAAGTCGTGACTTAGTACGAAGGCCGAATTAAGTCGAATCGCGCTCTAAAAAAAACGGCCTCGGCCTCCTACAACTAAGGCCAAAATAAGTCGTGTCGCGCCCGAAAACGCCGGTCTCGCAGTGCTAAGGCCAAACTAAGTCGTGTCGCGCCCAAAAATACCAGTCTCCTACGTAGAAATAAGGTCAAAACATGCCGTGCCGCGCCCAAAAAGACCTTTTTTTCCTAGAAACAAAATCCAAACATAAGTTGTGTCGCGGCCAATATAAGGGCCCATACTAACGAAGAAGGCAAAAAACATCAATTTGGAAAATAAAATCCCATTTGGATGTGATTCCGCAAAAACACGAACTGGTTTGCGTATATACTATTGGGAAAGGTGAATTGTTGGTTCAAATATTTCTGAAATCGAAATAACGCAGCACGTCTCACAACGCCCAGGTGACAAAATCCGACGAGAGTAGATGAGAGCGAAGGCATGCGTCGGCGCGTGCGCGCCGCCACCAGCAATTTTTGGGTTTCGGCGGTGCAGGCTAGGAAGCTATCGCTCTCAGGGTATCTTGGGTGGGCGTAGGGATCCCTGAAACGCCACGGGCGGGACAGCGACAGCGATGGTGCTATCGAAGTCTTGAGCATTTCCTGCTGTTTTTTTGTCGATCACTCGTTTCTTGGTCGGGTTGCGGCATCGAGCTGATTGGAAAGTTGGGATTGCGACCGCCATGATCGGTTTTGCGGCGCCACCGCCGGGATACGCTGTGCTATGGTCTGTAGGTACGGGCGCGGCTGTTGTCCCGGTGGCCTCGGGTTGTGGTGCCCGTGCTGTTGCTTCGGTCGTGGTCATCGATGCGACTAAGAAATGCGCCAGGTTATACCGGGGGCGTTTACCCACCATGGACATGCCGGTCCAAGTCGGGCCAACTCCTAAATTTGATTTGAATTCTACCCCAAAAAAGGCCCTGCTACCTCCTTGTTTTTTTCGTCCACTTCAAATTGAATATACCCCATAATCCGAGTATTTGGTGGTGGTGCGTGTTTTGACCAATGAAAAGCGCATTTGAATTTTCTTTTTTTCCAAATTGAATTTATTTTGTATTCGTTAATATGGGCCCTAAGACCTATCTATGCCAATGGGAAAGCAAAGTTGGAAGTCGATCTTTGAAATGTTTGCATGGAATTTTCAGGCTGAAGATCCGCTCGTACTGCCGCTGTGGGAAAAAAGGGAAAAAGTTGTTTGATTTTTTCATATTTTTTTTCTAACGGCTGCAGGCGGCGCAATTTGCTTTTTCTCATCGCAAATCGTCAACACCCCGATAAAAATCAGCTCGTGCGACGATAGACCTTCGATCTCGACGTAGACTCAACCCACAGCCAACCCGTTTCGGGTCGGGCAAGGCCAACGAGTGTAGATGACGGCCTCGAAGGTATAAGGTGGATCCATGGTCTAGGGGGCGAGAGATTTCCGGCGGCGTCCTACGCTCTTCTCCCAAACCCGAAAAAAACCCTATTTTTTGCCATTTGAGGCGGATGGAGAATTTTTGTCATCTGTTTTATGCACACCAGCGGCCAATTGTCTGTTTATCATACGCCTCGCCAGCGCCCGCCACATATCACCGGCCATCGTGTGAACACGGTGACCCTAGGGTGGGTCGGAGCCCGTAACGAGCGCACCGCGTTCATAATTCATGACGCAGTCGTTGGTTTTGTCGATCCATGTTTGTCGAGGACTCGGAATCTCGCCGCTTCGAACAAGATCGGCTCGAGTTTTTCTCAAGCCGATCTTGTCCCAACATCGACTTGAGAATTGCCTTTTTCGGGCTTTTCCAAAAGTTGGGAATATTCCGTTTGAAGAATCGGTCCCATAGCAAGCTTGTTGTGGAAAAATCTGGCGGGGATCTTAGGAATTCAAACTTTTTAGGGTAACTTTGCTTTCCCATTGGCATAGGTCTAAGACCGGTCTCGTAGAAATATGGCAAAAAAATGCCCGTGTGTCGCGCCTAACTAAACAGACCGGTCTCCCGGGAACAACACCAAAAACAGGCCGTGTCGAGCCCAAATAATACCGGTCTCACAAAAACAAGGCCAAACAAACTCGTGTCGCGTCCAGAAATACTTTTCTCTGGAAATAACGCCAAAATAAAGTAATGTAGTACCCAAAAAGACCCGCCTCCTACATATAAATAAGGCCAAAAGTAGGCGTCCACAAAAAACCTGTCTCCTGCTACTGTATGGTACGAGTAGCATCCTGGCCCTCTTACCGATGGCGTGAAAAGTGGGAATGGATGACTGCCAGAAATCCAGCATCTTCTCCAAACGGGCGATGTTTTCGACGATGCTATCGCACACTGACTGCGCCTGCACGACATGTCCTCCGCAGTGCTCCTTGTACTGGTTTTATCCACGCGAACCACCACAAAAAAAAAAAAAAAAAAAAAAAGCCAAGTGAAGCGAAGCGCACGAGAAGATGCACGGGGCGTGCAGCAGGGGAGAATTGGCAGGGCCGACCGGAAAACAAAAATGGTTGGTGGTATTGTACGTACATGTCGCATATATATCGTATACGAGTGTTTCGGTATTGCGCGATGTCTATCCGCTGAAAAGTCACCCTTCCGTCCGTTGTAGTTGATTTTCACCACGTACTTATTATATGAACATGTGGATACCACACCCTGGACAATAGGTTCGAGGTCAATAGGCAATCGATAGGATCCTATTCCAATAGGAGGCCTATTGTTGCTTGTGATAGGTATCGATTGGCACTTTGTGAAGCCTATTGTTTCCGGCAATGGGTATCGACGGGTACGCTCACTGATCTACTGTTCGGTCAATAGCCTATGGTACGTATTGATGTTAAAGTATTGGTGAAATAAGTAGGTATCGATGTACATTTCGAGGATGGTACTGTCCGGGCAATAGGATATCGGCACTGAGAAACGTAACATATTGGAATGTCCGATAGGTATCGATAGTCGTGTCACGAAACATCTTGTTTGTGCCGATAGGTATCGATAGATATTTTGATAATCCGATCGGTTTGCACGATAGGTATCGATAGCTGTTTCACGAAATATATTGTTTCTACCGATAGGTATCGATCGACATTCCGCTAATGTATTGGTTCGAGTAATTGGTATCGATAGACACCCCGCTGTTTTACTGGTTCGGACGATAGGCATCGATAGATCTTGCACCGTTCTATTGGTTCGGACGATAGGCATCGATAGATCTTGCACCATTCCATTGGTTCGGACCATGGGTATCGATATACCTTGCACCATTCTATTGGTTCGGACCATGGGTGTCGATAGACCTTCACCCTTCTACTGGTTCGTACGAGGGGTATCGATATTATGTCCACGCCGCATGCCCGTTCAGCATAGCGGAACATGCTTGGATCCGGCGTTGTCTGTCGCTGTTGTGCCCCAAGAAGCTACAGGTGGATGGCTTGAACAACAAGGGTAGGGGGTTAGTACTATCTTTGCAAGGCCTCGTGCTTCTTATACCCTGGATAATACACTGTCGAATAGGTATGGGGCTAACAATAGGTCGGGAATTATGGCTATCGATACCTACTGCGGGTCACAATTCGTTGGGTTCGGGGTATATCGATAGGTATTGTAAAGAACAATAGGATTAGTGCAGTGGCCACAATAGCCTATTGTGAGACAAATATGCTTGTGAATGTGCCTATCGATAGGTATCTTGGGTACCAAACAGAGTTTGGAATATTTCCCCAATAGGCTATCGTCCGAGCAATATCTTCCTATTACTATCGATCAATACCTATTGATTGTATCGATAGGTGCGCAATAGTATCGATCGATACCTATTGCGCAATTCAATAGGTTCGAGCTTTAGTTGATCGATACCTATTGCCCAATTCAATAGGTTTGTTATGGTATCGATCGATACCTACTGATTGTATCAATAGCTGTGCAATGGTATCGATCGATACCTATTGGGCGATTCAATAGGTTCGAATTTTAGTTGATCGATACCTATTGCCCAATTAAATAGGTGTGCTCTGGTATCGATCGATACCTATTGATTGTATCAATAGGTGTGCAATGGTATCGATCGATACCTATTGGGCGATTCAACAGGTTCGAACTTTAGTTGATCGATATATATTGCCCAATTCAATAGGTTTGCAATCATATCGATTGGTCCATACTGCTCAATTCAGTTTGTTCGTAAGGGTGTCGAGCAATGCCTGCTGCTCAACATAATAATCTTGCGACGATGCGATCGATACCTATAGGCTACTGTCCAAATATAATAGACCCTATTGATCAAAGCAATAGGTATCGATAGACAATATAAAACACCTATCGGAAGTACAATAGGCTACTGCCCAAATATATCAGGACCTATTGGCCAAAGCCATAGGTATCGATAGACAATTTCCAATACCTATTGGCCAAAGCAATAGGTATCAATAGCCAGTTTGAAATACCTATTGACCAAGGCAATAGGTATCGATAGACAATTTCAAATACCTATCGAACGTACAATAGGCTATTGCACAAATCAGTGTGAACCTATTCGTCAAATACATAGGTATCGATAGACAATTTCCAATACCTATCCCAAGTACAATAGGCTATTGCACAAATCAGTGTGAACCTATTGGACAAATACATAGGTATCGATAGGCAATTTCAAATACCTATTGCAGGTGCCAATAGGTATCGATAGGCAATATCCCAACATATTGAAATACCAATAGGCCTATCCAATAGGCTATTGTCCAGGGTGTGGTGTATATACCTACGTACGTCGGCGGCTGACGTTGTTACGCTTTTCATATTAAAAAAATTGAAAAAAAAAACAAGTCAGATAGTTACGGACACCATCGGAGATGCCTTGTGGCTTTTGACGGCATTTTTTCTTGCCCCTTTGACGGACAGACGTCACGGAATTCCTCGCACTAAAACCAGTATACGACTCGTAAGTCTAAAGACTGGATGGGTCAGCAGTCAGCACTAGACCGTCAATCGGCAAATTTGGTTTTCATCGATTCGGATTCTTGCAAAAAACGCCGCCCTCGCCGCCACTGCCGCCACTACCGCCATCGCCACTACGTACCGCCGTCGCTAGCCTATATGATTGCTTCCGGAGGAGCACAAGGCTTGCCCGAACTTGTCATGCTCATAAATTGGCGTCGAGTTTTCGCAGCGAATGCTTAACCACGTTAAAAAAATAAGTGCGCAGCGTACACGCACATACCGAAGTCAAGCGAGTAAGAACCTCAGCACCGCCCCCTCGTGCCCTTCAACGCCAACCTAACCGTATCACTATCCATAACCCCCACCCTGAACCTACCCCTATCCCTACCCTCAACACTAACCCTGCCGCCAACCATACCCTGATCCTGAACCTAAATGCTACGGTATAACGCTGAACCGCAACCCCGACCCAAACTCAACACTATCCCTGACCCGGTCACAAATATGTAGAGATGCTCCTGAATTGCCCCGGTTGTCTATCGTAGCGGTTAGGGCCCATATTAACGAGTTCAAAATAAATTCAATTTGGAAAAAATAAAATTCAAATACGCTTTTCATTGGTCGACACACGCACCAGCACCAAATATTAAGATCTTGGGGTATAATCTTGGGTGGTGGTGCGGGTTCTGACCAATGAAAAGCGGATTTGATTTTTTTTTTTTCCAAATTGATTTTTGTTTTTTCTTCGTTAAAACGGGCCCTTAGCTCCATTTGCTATTATTAATAGCATTGACACCAAATGCTATTATTAATAGCATTGACACCAAATGCTATTATTAATAGCATTGGCACCCGAGTTCGA
This sequence comes from Saccharina japonica, assembly GCA_008828725.1. Classification (NCBI taxonomy): domain Eukaryota; class Phaeophyceae; order Laminariales; family Laminariaceae; genus Saccharina; species Saccharina japonica. Next base: position 131,320 of record MEHQ01003989.1, read on the forward strand.
ATCCCACCGTGGTGAGATTTTGACTTTAATTGCAAAAATGGCAAGGAACCAATTGCTGAGAGCGCCTTGGTGGGGTGGGTAGGCGCAATTTGACGCGAGTCGACGAGGGAAGAAAGGGCTGCAGTCTTCTCGCGACTAAAATGCAAGGCACGAGCCGTAGTGGGGAAGGGGGAGACGTGCCTATTATATACGCATGTATGTGGCCCCCCATCTGAGCTACTACTATTAATAGAATGGAGAGAGAAAAAAAGGGCGAAGATAATACCTGGGATGGGGGGGGGGGGGGGGACGCTGCACCGGGACGGGGGCAGGGCGGCTACCTGCTCTCGGTCATTCGCGCAACACGGTACGGGACGGGGCAGGAGGCATACATACCTGATCTCGGCCGTGCGCGATTCTCTTGATCATGAATGGGATTTGGGTCTTCTCCATCCGTAGATAATCGTAGCCTGAAAGCATGTTCCACAGCGCCAGGAGATACACACCTGTCTCCAGGGTGACCAGGAAAACGCCAAAAAAAAAAAAAAACGACAACACCAACGATACGAGTAGTTTGCGTGAGAGGGTGTGAGTCTACGAGGTTCCCCTACAGAGGCATAGGGAGATGTGGCGTGACCCAAGGTTAGTGTTGGTAAGAAACTGAAAACATATGGTTATTGTTGCTTCTTAAGCATGTTTTTTGGTAAGCATAATCGACGCAACAAAGCCGCGCTTATTCGCTTATGTTCGATGTATGGTTTTTAGTATGGTATACTACACGCCATACTTGTACAAGTACTTTGTTTAGGTTTTAGTATGTCAATTTCAAAACCTCTAAAACATGGTAAGTGTACCGTTTTAGTGGACAAATAAATCGTGCGGGTTTTAGTATTGCCATACAAAAATGAACGTATAATTTTACGTATGGATTATAGTATGGAATGCTATAAGCCATACAAACCAAATAAGCAACTAATTTGCTCAACCCAGCAACAAAAAAAAAACAGTAAGCAAAAGGAACCTCTTTTGGGGGTTGTTTACCTACAGTACGCAAGGTGTAAAATCCGAAAATGTTTTTTGTGCAGCTGCAAAAACCAAAAGAGGCTCAAACAGCCGTCGAAAAATAGAAGTCTATACAGCCCAGCAAACGATGAGCATAACGACCAGCGAAAGAAAGTCGATACCTGCACTGTATCCATAATACTACAGTAGTATGAAGATAGATAGGCGTACAATTGTATACACTTGTTGAAAACTAGGAACTCCTCCACAGCAACACGTTTCGATACGGGAGAGCTCGTCCCGATCATCTGTGGGTAGCTTCACAGACCGTACACACAGCAGCAGCAGCAGCAGCAGCATTATACTTTCTAATTATGGGCTCTCCCACGTTTGTTCACGTTTGTTTCCGTTTCTCCCGCCAAAGAAAGGCATGCTATATTTATGTGCGATGCTCGCTGGTCGGTGTTTCTTACCCAGTTACTTGTCCGATGGCTACTCGTTCTTGTGTCTGCTGTGTCTGCTGTGTCTACTGTGTTCTCCCTTTCCAGCTTGCGACACCCCCGGGATTTCATGACAACCACAATCCCGAGGGGGAGCCTTGCCCCAGCGACGTACGTACTGGTCCGTATGTACAGCCACCGGGCAAAAACGAAGAACATGAAAAAAAATACGCTTGAAAGCTACTGCTGTAAAGAGTAAAGAGCACCTCCCCCGGTATTGGTATAGTTGTTACACCCTTGACAGGTGGTGGCACAGGCGGGCACAGGCAGCATGCTGCCGTGCTGGTGTTGGACAGATGATGATCCACCGATGATCAAACCCCAGAAGATTGATGCTTCGTAGAAGGGCCGTTTATTAGGCAATCGAACTTACAGAACAATCGTAGACATCTGGGTCTAGTGGTGGTGGTGGCGGTGAGAGGAGTGACAGAGGGTGGGGCAAGCCCGCGCTCTCTCTCGTAGCTACTCAGACCCTGATCCACTACAGTAATACTGCTGTAGACGGGAAGCAGAAGCCACGAGACGTACTCAAATGCCACTCGATAGCTTGGGGAACGCGAAGCTGTCGAGTGGCATTGGAGTACGTCTCGTGGCCTCTGCTTCCCGTCTACAGCAGTATTACTGTAGTGGATCAGGGTCTGAGTAGCTACGAGAGAGAGCGCGGGCCTGCCCCACCCTCTGTCACTCCTCTCACCGCCACCACCACCACTAGACCCAGATGTCTACGATTGTTCTGTAAGTTCGATTGCCTAATAACCGTCACTTCTACGAAACATCAATCTTCTGGGGTTTGATCATCGGTGGATCATCATTTGTCCATCACCAGCATGGCAGCATGCTGCTTTTGCTGCCTGTGCCCGCCCCCGAAGCTGTCGAGTGGCATTGGAGTCCGAATCGTGGCTGCTGCTGCTTCCGGTCTACAGCAGCATTACAGTAGTGCTACCTACTGTTTCCCCCGGCTACAGCTACCTACTGTACTCCTCTCACCACGACCACCACCACCACTAGACTCAGATGTCTACGTATTGTTCTGTAAGTTTGATAGCCCAATGAGCGGCCGTTCTTCAAAACATCAATCTTCTGGGTTTTTTTTTAATCATCGGTGGATCATCATCTGTCCCAACACCAGCACGGCAGCATGCTGCTTGCTGCCTGTGCCCGCCTGTGCCACACCACCTGTCAAGGGTGTACAATAATTGAGTAACAACTATTCAATCAGTCCAACTCACAGTTGACGTACTTCTAATAATGATGTCAACCAACTATACCTGAATACCCGGCAAGTTACCAGGCAAGTAACAACGACCAGCCCAAAACGAGTTTGTAGTTCATAGTTATAGTAGTTCTATGTACGAAGTGTAATATCCATGGTTAGTTCTATACAACACGCACTCTTACTCTTTTCGTCCGCAGCACCAATTGATTGGTGAGAAATACCAAGGTACCACCATTGCGTCCGTAAATGTAAGGATCGTGTGTATATTGATCTCATGAACAAACGGCATTTATATTTACGGACATAAACAGATGGTAACAGGATCTTCGACTTTCGACAGAACCTTTCGATTGTGTGTACGTGTTGCACCCTGGGCAATCGGTTCGAGGTCAACAGGGTGTCGATAGGATCATATTCCAATAGGAGGCCTATTGGTTCGTGTACTGTAGTACAGTACAGTAGGTATCGATTGCCACTTTTTTTAATCCTATTGTGGCCGACAATGGGTATCAACAGGCACTTTCACTGATCTACTGTTCGGCCGATAGCCTATTGTACCTATTGCCCTTGAACATACTGGTGAAACAAGTAGGTATCGACAGACATTTCAAGAACGGTATTGCTCGAGCGATATAATATTGGTTCTGAGAGCCGGAACCTATGGATTCGGACAATAGCTATCGATAGAAATTTCACGATTCTATGGTTTCGGACAATAGGTATCGATAAAATTTTCACCATCCTATGGTTTCGGACAGTAGGTATCGATAAAAATATCACCATCGTATGTATGGTTTCAGACAATAGGTATCGATAGAAATTCCACCGTCCTATGCTTTCGGACACTATTAATAGGTGCACGACAGTCACGGCATACACATGTACCGGTTATCATACAAGACAGCAGCACGACCAAGATCGGGATATCGGCCACTCGGAAAAGAAAGATCACTCAATACCGGAATCGTTTCTTTAATGCCGCGCCCGAAGAAGCTGGAGGTGGGTGACTTGAACAGCAAGGCAGTGAGTTTTACGGGATCTCTCTGAAAGTCCGATCTCCACTATTTCAGGCGATCTGTCTGTGTGTCGTTCGGTTGCTTTTTATACCTTGGATAATACCCTATCTGATAGACTATTGGGCCAACAAAAAGTCGGAATATATGACGATCGATACCTATCGCTGGCGACAATGGGTTGGTTTCGGGGATATCGGTAGGTATTGAAAGCAACAATAGGATTAGGGCAGTGGCCACGATAGCCTAGTGTGCGACCGATGTGCTTGTGAATGTGTCTATCGATAGGTATCTTGAGGTACCAATAGAGTTTGAAATTGAGCACCAGTAGACTATCGTTCTAGCAGTATCTTCATATCATTAACGATCGATACCTATTGGTTGTAGCGATAGGTGTGCAAGCATGTCGATCGATACCTATTGCTTAGTTCAATAGGTGTGCAAAGATATCGATCGATACTTATCGTTCAATTCGATAGGGTCGCAGTCGTAACTATCAATACCTATTGCCCAACTCGACAGTTTCGCAAGGGCATCGATCGATATCTATTGCCTCATCCAATAGTTTTACAATAGTATCGATCGATACCTATTGTCCAATTCAATAAGTTCGCAAGGGCATCGATCGATATATCTATTGATCGATCTACTGTAATAGTTTCACACCCCGGACAGCTCATGAGCTGGCTCATCTGTCGTGTATAGCTCAAGCTTTGAAAACATGTGCAGATGAGCTACCGCCTATAATAGCTCAAGCCTCTAGAACATGTGCAGATGAGCTACCGATTATAGCTCAAGCTTTGAAAACATGCGCAGATGAGCTACCGATTATAGCTCAAGCTTTGAAAACATGCGCAGATGAGCTACCGATTATAGCTCAAGCCTTCGAAACATGTGCAGATGAGCTACCAATTATAGCTCAAGCTTTGAAAACATGCGTAGCTCATGTAGCTCCTATAGCTCATTTTGGGCCAAATGAGCTAGCTCATGCAGATCATATAGCTCACTCCGGACATATGTGTGCAGACGAGCTACCGATTATAGCTCAAGCTTTGAAAACATGTGCAGATGAGCTATCGCCTATAGCTCAAGCTAAGGAAAACATGTGTAGCTCATGTTGAAAGGAATGCCAAGGGTTTCACACCCCGGACAGATCAGCTCACCGTAGCTCGAGCTAGCTCTTTAAAGAGCTAGCTCACCGGTGAGCTACGTGAGCTACATGAGCTACACATGTTTTCCTTCGCTTGAGCTATAGGCGATAGCTCATCTGCACATGTTTGCAAAGCTTGAGCTATAATCGGTAGCTCATCGTGCACACATATGTCCGGAGTGAGCTATATGATCTGCCTGAGCTAGCTCATTTGGCCCAAAATGAGCTATAGGAGCTACATGAGTACGCATGTTTTCAAAGCTTGAGCTATAATTGGTAGCTCATCTGCACATGTTTCGAAGGCTTGAGCTATAATCGGTAGCTCATCTGCGCATGTTTTCAAAGCTTGAGCTATTATCGGTAGCTCATCTGCGCACAGATGCTCCGAGTACCTTGGAGTAAAGTAAGGAGTATTCGAGGTAAACATACTTCAGGTACTTCGTGTACTCGGAGTATTTGGGGTCTATGTACTCCGGGATACTGCTCGTACTCGGAGTATTTCGAGATTCTGTACTGCAGATACTGCCATACTCGGAGTATTTCGGGGTCCGATACTGCGGGTACTCCTTGTACTCCGAGTATTTGGGCTTTCAGTACTGCTCATACCCCAAGTACTCCGAGTATTCAGGCCGCCAGTACTCTAATACTCTCAGTACTCGGAGTATACTCGGAGTGTGAAGTATATTAGGAGCATATTTGGAACATTTTAAAGACTCAGCCGTCATTACTGCCACCAGGCTCTGGGAGCATGTGACTGGCGTTTATAGCATTCGAAAATTAATAAAATCACAGATGCTCCCATTACCTGGAAGTATAATTACGAATATTTTAAAATACTTCAAGTGTACTCGCAGTATTCCGGTGTTCAATACTCTCGGTACTTGGAGTACTCCGAGTACTTTCGATGTTTGTACTCCGGGTACTGCTTGTACTCGAGGATACTTACTGCTCATACTCCCAGTACCCGGAGCATTTGGGCCTTCAGTACTGCTCATGCTCCAAGTACTCCGAGTGTTTAGGCCACCAGTACTCTTAATACTCTCAGTACTCGGGAGTACGAAAAATACGAGCATCTGTGCCACTGCTGTAGACTCTGTAGGCCTATCTAATACCTGGTAGGCTATACAACGAGTACCGGTCGATACGCCTACCCCCCCCCCGCACCTCTCCTCCTTACCTGTGCGCAATGAGAAGAACCAGCAGCAGCTAGTCACGGGCCCCGGCTGCCACCACCACTCTGTCCGCACCGCCTGCACCTGGCCCCGCCCGGTCTCCACCCCCTACGTGTAGCCTAGAGGACGGTACACGGTCCCATCGTTGGGCATCATTGCTGTGTATGTACCAAGTATGCTTTTGCTCCTGCACCAGATATTCGTGGAGCTATCTATAGAGTGCCGCCCGTAGAGCTATGTGCTGATGTTGCTGCTGCTCCCGCTGTTGCTGTTGTTGCTGTGGCGCAGTAAGAGCAGCAGCAGGCTTTGGCTGATGCACCGCCGTGTGGTCTCTCAAAGGCAAGGCAATTTGTTTTTGCAGATTCCCGCAAATTTCTTCGTTTGCCGCGAGGATGATGCTTGCGGTGGGGCTACTGCCTGCCCTTGTACCCACGAGTATAGCTCTGGGAAAGGGAGACTGCCTGCTCTCTCGTTAATTGAGCAACTAAGGAGCTATGGAAAGGGCCACGAGGCCACCAGCTGGGACGTGCTATACTCGTATACTCGTCGCAATGAACTTGGGCTCTCTTACGATTGCCGCTGCTGGTGTGCATATTTTGACTGAAATTTAGTATGGGGTTCTACGGCGCTCTATTCCAAAAAGAAAGTTAATCCCGCCGCATATATCGTAGATCGTAGACCTCTCGAGCTTCCACAGCAGCTCATCAGCGTTGCGTCGGGCAAAGCTCACACCGTAGCTCGAGCTTGCTCTTTTGGTGATAGATCAATCGATTTATGTCAAAAGCTCTATGGTGAGCTACCACAAGTTTGCCGGGTGTGAGCAATTAACAACGCACATTAGCTACGTATGTTTGCAAGAGGTGGGCTAGTACACGTATTCTTCAGAAAACGTTTCTTCTTCTCCCCCCTCCCCACCAACCCCACTACGAGTACGGTACATGCCTTGCATTTTTATCGCGAGAACAGTTCAGCACTTTCTTCCCTCCTCGTCGACTTGCGTCGGATTCCGCCTACCTACGCCACGAAGGCGCTCTCATCGGCAGTTGGTTCCGTTTTATTTTTTTCAAATAAAGTCAAAATCTCACCACAGCAGCAGTACGAGTGGGATTTGAACTCTCGCCACAGCAGCAGTAGTGGGATTTGAACTCGGGTACCAATCAATGCTATTAATAGTAGCCTTTGAAGCTGGCCACTATTATAGTCTATGATACCGGGGCGGCCGCGCGATTGGTAGATAGCGGCGGCTACGGCCGAAAGTCGCCATCGCATCTATCTGCCCTATTCGTTCCGGCAGGCTTTTTCTACCCAGAGTTTTACAGTCTTTATTTAGAAATGGTGTGCCTTTTGGCATGAGAAATAGAACAACCGTATGCAGAGTTGGATACGATCTTGTCAGCTTATATCGTATCTACTGTCTGTGAATAGTATACGTCTTTGGCATGAGAAATAGAACAACCGTATGCAGAGTTGGATACGATCTTGTCACCTTATATCGTATCTACTACTGTCTGTGAATAGTATACGTAGGATCTGTATCCTGACGGATAGGCGTATTATAAGGTAAAGGCGTTTACAAAGCAGAACCTATACGTATCTGTGATCTGAATAATAGACGCGAGTTGGTTGTGGTACTCGTATATGATACTCTGGGATACTGATCGTACTCGGAGTATTTCGGGTACGAACACTCTCGATACTGCTTGTACTCGGAGTATTTCGGGGTCCGATACTGCGGTTACTCCTTGTACTCCGAGTATTTGGGGCTTCAGTGCTGCTCATACTCCAAGTACTCCGAGTATTCAGGCCGCCAGTACTCAAATACTCCAAGTACTCGGAGTACGAAATGTACTCGATACTCGGAGTATACTCGAAGTGTGAAGTACGTTAGGAGCATCTTTGCATCATTCTAAAGACTCGGCCGTCATTCCTCCCAGGTTCTGGAAGCATGTGACTGGCGTTTATAGCAGTTCAAAATTCACAGATGCTCCCATTACCTGGAAGTATAATTAGAGTATTTTAGAGTAAAAATACTTCAGGTACTTTGTGTACTCGCAGTATTTCGGTGTTCAATACTCTCGATACTCGGAGTACTCCGAGTAATGTAGATGTTTTTACTCCGAGTACTGCTTGTACTCGAGTATACGTACTGCTCATACTCCCAGTACTCGGAGTATTTGGGCCTTCAGTTCTGCTCATACTCCAAGTACTCCGAGTATTTAAACCACCAATACTCTAATACTCTCAGTACTCGGAGTACGAAAAATACTCGATACTCCGAGTATACTCGGACTCGATACTCCGAGTATACTCGGAGTATCGAGTATACTCGGAGCATCTGTGAAGTAGTGCTACGTCAGTCGGTACTGGCGGGGCATTTATAGTGGGAACTTGAGGTGGTGGATCCTGTACTTGCCAGTACATGGGAGCCGGTCATGCTAGAGAGCATGACCTCCCCCTCCCCCACCCCACCCCCCTCCCCTTTCACTCTGTCAGCTTG
>MEHQ01003989.1:139925-168369 GCA_008828725.1 Saccharina japonica
AGCAGCAGCAGCAGCAGTAGCAGCAGCAGCACGCCTCCCAATGCGTGAGCTAGACAACCAGGGTGCCGTTTTTGTTTTTTTTTGGCGGTCACCAAGGCTGGCGGTCTTGTTAGATAATTTGTACGAGGTTGCGAAGCTCAACTCCACACAAGGGGAATTATCGTATCACGTAGTGTGTATATGGTAAGGCACCCACGAGGCAGATACGTAGTAATACCCATTGCTTTCTCTGGAAGTGGCCGCACCAGAAATCCAATCAACTCATTGGAGGCTGTCGTCCATATGCAAGTCCGCCTCAAAAGCGGTTCTTAGTAGGATGCAGCTCACCCTTCATGCGACTCGCTCAACACCTCACGGCGCTTGGCGCTTGGTGCTTGGTGCAAGCAACATCTGCCTGGTTGGTGAAAACACAACGTGCTCCGTTCCGGCATAGTAGGGGTGCGAGGGTCTATGGTCATACGACTACGGCCATGCATGAAAATTAAGTACACCCCCCTCTTCTTTGCGCCAGTTGATAGTAAACTTGAAGTCCGCCGCAGAATGCACCTTGAATCGGTAACGCTCAGTGGCCAAAATCCACCGCTGTATTATACAACGGTGAAAACCAAGCTGAGTATATGTAGATAGAAAAGTCGTTGCAACCTAAAAGGTGTGTTGCGCCTTGAGCTGCCGATAATGTTTTTCAGCGGCGGATTCTCCCTATCTTGTTTTCGCCAACCGGCTTTGAAACACCCCCTGTACCGTTTTATGTCTACTCGCGAATCTGGCACATTTTTTCGGACTTATATTGCCGTTTTGGAATAAAAAACGGCTTTTATGTGCCCCTGCCTCACCATCGGAAGTTACGTACTATAAATAGGCACGTAACATAATACAAGGCAATTGCGTATATCATAGCGTTAGCAGTTCGCTGTGTAAAAACGAAATTCTCCTGGATGAAGGCGTCATATTCGATAATAAGATGCCTTAACCCTCTTGAGCTTTCGGAGGGAGAAAATTGACGAAAAAAAGTGACGATTTCGGCAACGGCCATCACTGCGTGTTTTTGGGGGATGCTACACATTATTATCTGGTGTCCGAGTCACAACAATCAATACAAGGAGCCGTGTACGGCACGCTGGCCCTGAACATCGCGGGGCCCTCGCGCTGCTCGCAGACGCGGCTGATAACACCAAAGGTATCATTGTTTCGGTCGCTATATGCCTTGGGGTTGCAAAGGGGTTAACCCCTTAAAAAGAGCACTCACTCGCGTTTTTTATGACGAAGTACTTGGGTATACGTAGGTAGTGTGGGATCATGTTTGCAATGGTTAAAAAGGTTGTTTACGCTGAAACCATCGCCATGCGAAGGAAGTAGGACGTCAGCATGGTTTGGAGGACAGCCCCTTGACAGCTTTCAGCGTGTACTTACTGTAGAGAGCGGACGACATAAATGTATTTTCAGAAATTTCCTGGAAATTTAGTTTAGTTGGGCATTTACAAACGACGTGTAACGTGTAACCCTTTTGGCGCTGTACCCACGTTTTCGGGCACCAAATTGAAATCCACTTGGGATTGGCGTGATAAGTGTTTTCGCAGTCATAAAAGGGTCAAAGAAAGGAACGTGATAACTACTACAACTCTGGACCGAAATACAAGGACTCGTTTGTACTAACGATTAATGTACATTTTTGTTTTTTACTTTTCGGGGCAGGGTTGTGTACTGTACTGTACTGTACTGTACTGTACTGTACTGTACTGTACTGTACTGTACTGTACTGTACTGTACTGTACTGTACTGTACTGTTCTACAATACAGGACGCCTAATGAGAAACAGGCTAATAAGAAAGCCAAGCGGAGATTTATAACAACATAAGAAATGCGAGAGTCGTTATCTCGAAATTAGTCTAGAAATCACCCTCTCTCAAATAATAAATCCAGTCTGGGTCAGCGTTCCTGTTTCTTAATAGGTGTCCTGTACTGTGCTGAAGATAAAAGTCGTCCAGCTCGTCGTGCTGGCACGCATCACGGACACCCTATAATGCGACAAGACCCCGCATCCCGAACACAAAAACCCGGGATTTTTTACTGTTTTGATACTGGAGCATAGCAACTAAACGTTCCTGTGCATACAATCGTCAAAGGAAGGACGTGCCCAAGGTCCCCACATGCTGCTGCTTTACGTATAAACCTTCATCGTAAAAAGTACCACGTACCGGTTCCAGGCATGGACCATAAAAACACAAAAAAAACTACGAGTATACCCGACGGAGGCTGTCCAACCCCCAAACCACAAAACAAGCATTTCGGCATGTACACGCACACACTAGTCCTGGCTGAAAGCCTCTTTAGCGGTAGTGTAGCCGAGCCAAGGTTCGGCGCCATCTATATGCATCATACAGCACGCCACGATCGGGGGGGAGCGTATATTGCGCATTTCGAGACAGAGACACAAAAAAGAAAACAGCGCGAAAAACCCAACCAATCATGGCCAAGACATCAGCCAACTAACCAATGAACCAACCAACCAAACAACCAAACAACCAAACAACCGACCGACCGACCGACCGACCAACCGACCGACCAACCAACCACCGTACCGACCGACCAACCATGCGACCATGTCTCTTTGTCGATTCAAACCATAAAAAAGGCGCTGTTCAACCAAGCATTATAATAGTAGGGGAAAACATGCTTGTACCATGGTGGTTTCTTGCCTTGCGAAAGGAACCCGCAGGCCAGATCAGCAGTGGGCAACGCCCAGAAGATCCTGCCGAGTACCAGTACAGCACAGGCAAACACCAGCGCTATTGATATTATTATCACGGTTCGATTTTCCCTCCAATAGTGTCCAGCTTAAACCTCGACCCCTCACTAAGTCACCAAGAAGAATAAAACCCGAAACATAAAGAAAACAAAAACAAGGAAGCTAACTCTTTACCTTAACTTAACGATATAGTTGTCCAGCCTACACCAGACAAAATAATCTGCGCGGTATATAAGCCCGGGAAAATTGCTGGCGTACGCCTCGCTCACGCCGCTCACGCCCCGAATCCGCTCACGCCCCGAACCCCAGCGCCACGCAGCTCGCGAACCACGCCACCATAACCCCGAAACCCCCTAAAGCTATTCGTCGCGCCGAAGAATCTTCAGCCTATTAGCAGGATGATGATGGTGATGATGATGATGATGAAATGTGGTGAAAATGATTATGATGATGATGATGATGATGAATGATGGTGATGACGATGATGATTATGATTATGTTGATGACGATGATGATGAATGATGGTGATGATGGTGATGATGATGACGATGGTGGTGGTGGTGGTGATGGTGGTAACGATTTTGATGATGATTGTGATGATGATGACGGCACATGGGCGGGGTAGCGTGGGGCCGAGAGCAGAGAGCGGACGAAAGGTACAGTATCGTTAAACAAAAAACAAAACAAATCGGGTGACGAGGATTGCGCCTGAAGGCACCTCACTTGCCTACATACCGTCTGTTTGTGGGATCACGGAGACTCTTCGGTGCCGGGCTGGGCGAATGCTATCATTCAACGCTCTTGCTTTGAATAACTCGAATATTTAGTAACTATTTTGAAGCAGCTGCACACACCCAACTCAGCCCGTTCGCTGCAAAATGTCTACCAACACCCAGCGTCGGCAGTTTTTTTCTCCAGGGTGAGCACTCGTATTCATAGTATGGGTCGGGTCATTCGGACGTATTATACAACCGCGGGTTCCTACTATATAACGTGGAGCCATGGTGGAGTCATGGCGGAGCAGTTAATCCTTTTCGGCACTGCTTGCATGCGCCCGCGTTGTTGGGGCCAAACTACGTGGAGTTCGTACGTAGAGTAGCGTTTTTTTTTCAAGCAGTGCAAGTAATGACTAGACTACCGTATCACCCAGGGTGATAAGACAACACACCCCCTTGGGCGAATGAAATGTCTTAGGCTGATTTTCTCGACGACAGGGAGAGTGCAAAACGCCTACGCACATAGCGTCCATGGGAAGATCTCGACAGGATCTTCCCAAAACCGCCATTTTCGTGGTGTGTGCCCCTTTAAGCCGTGGCCCCTCTAAGTCACGTTATGGAGAAAATCGACTCTGAAATTCATACCAGGGGGTGTGTTATCTTATCACCCAGTGTGATACGGTAACCCCTTTCGAGCTGCACCCATGCTTTGGGGGGGTAACTTCTTGGAATGAGTGTATGATAACGTTGGCAGTATTAAAACTGAATAACTAGACTATAGACTAGCCCCTTCATAACTAGAATCACTTTGTAGGGGTAAACAAACTACAATCAGAGTTGGCTAATTACTGCAGTGTTCATGACAACACCCGAAAAAAAAACGAATGGTTCTTCAGGGCGTAGTAACCGCCAACCGACACCGTGTGAATCTCAAGCGCGCGCGGGGGGGGGGGCTTGCCATTTGGAAGGGACAACTTACTACGCAACTCGGGCCTATATATATTTTTGGTGGGTATACGTATAGAAGGGATACTACTGTATCCTACTACGGAATAGGCCAACGAACAAGAAAATGCCTACCAGCAATAAGAACGTCAGCGTCGCTTTATTGGGGGGCGCTCGTACGCAAATAAAGTTGGATCTAGAAATCGTGCGAAGGCGGCGAGTGCTACTCGTACACAAAATCGTACCTGTATACAACCAACAGCCTATGCTCAAGGGTACTCAAGGATGGTATTACAATAAAATTTGAAGCCTTGCTCAGATTAGTATAGATGGTTTTTTGTTGGCGACCCGGTGTTGTATGCTACGCAGCCAGCGCTGGGTAAAGGCTCATTGTTGTCGAATAACGTTTTTGCTGATTTTCCTCGTTCTTCTTGAAAAACAAAAAAAGGGCGAAAGGAGGAGAAAGAGGGATGACTTCCCAAAATCAGGAAATTTAACAGAGGACATAAAAATAGGAATGCTTAGATTTCCTTTTTCAGGAAATAAAATCAGGAAAATCAGGAATATATATTAAAACCTGCCCAGGAAATCGAGAAACTTAGTACAAAACACTACACCAGGTAATCGATAATAATAGTAGGTGACCCCCTAAGTAGTCAAGACTATTAATAGTAGGTGACCCCTTGCTACAACCATCACTCTTCGTTCGGATTACATCGTTGTCGCTCGCCATTTTGATTGGATATTTTGGGTTTTCATGCCGGCGTCCCCGGTGGAATGAAAGGTGAATATCGTCCCTGTCAGAGTCAAGGTCGTGAGTTCGAGCCCCCCCGAGTGCATGCTCGTAGGGACTTTTTCTCGCAAAACAAACAGACTAGTGGAAAGCGCGAGAGCGTGAGTTAGCAAAATTCGATGAAAATCGTCGAGCGTTGGGAATGCTGAACCCTCTGCGCGAGAAGAATCAAGACACGAACCGTAGTGGGGAGGAGGGAGAAGAGCCTGCTTTGTGACCCCGGATCTGAGTTACGACTATGGAGGGAGAGGGACAGAAGGGTGAAGATAATAAATGGGATGAAGAAAAAAAGAAGAACAAAAGTGGGGTTTTTTGGGCAGTGGAAACGTTCCTGACACATATGTGGCGTCGATGCCGTCGCGTCTCGAGTACGCCGAAAGCGCGGCAAGCACAAAAGGGGTCGTTCGCCGCTAGTTTCTATTTTCATTGGATAGTAGAGTTTTCACCAAGGCCACCGTTGCGATCTAAGCTTCGCGCACACCGAGGACAAGGGGGTGGTGGTCTCTGACGAAAAGGCTTCGCTTTCCTGCCCGGTTGTTGTCGGCCATGCCTGGTATGTTTTCGCTGTACCGTGCTATGGAAGAGATCGAAAGGACTCTGAAAAATCTCCATGCCGTAAACACAAACAAAACAAACAAAAACGCCAAACTTTTTTCCAATGCGTTGATTTGAGCGTTTTTTTTCAATGTGTTGATTTGGCTGGAACTCCCCGTTCCCCACGCAACATCCATAGCAACTCTCCAAGAAAACTCCATTGAAAATCGACCAACAGTGGGAATGCTGAATGAACCCTAGTATATGCACGAGAAAAAACAAGATCTACACCGGGGGGGAGAGGCGTACCCATTTGCTGACTGCCTTAGGCATTTTACCATCGACCACGCATCCCTTTCGATACGGAGCACCGTTCCTGCTCCTAATAGAGGCACCTCCAACAGCAGTTGGGCGTTCAATACGCTGTTTCCATGTGTTACATAGATTTGTTTTGCTAATCTTATTCCCTTCCTGTTTCGCTGGATCAAGTGGAGACACCCGAGACTAACGCTTGTCCAGAAGATGGCCAAGTGAAAGTTAAACACTCAAGCCAGTCGAGTTGGGTAGTATAAGTTAGGGATGACCGAAAAGACGGCATTGTAAGTAAAAACAAGCCGGGGTTTATCTCAACTTCACGAAACCACATCATGTAGCGCCACAAGAGGGGGGGGGGGTGGCTACTCATGACATGCATGGCCGTATTCGTTTGACCATAGACCCTCGCATCCCTACAATGCCAGGAAGGAGCATGCCTGTTTTTTTACTTACCAAGCAGACATTGCTACGAGCACCAAGCGCGGAGCTCCGTGAGATGTTCGGCGAGTCGTATGAACGGTGAGCCACATCCTACTATTAATAAGAACCGCTTGTGAGGCGGACTTTCGTGCGAATAGATGACCGCGTCCAATGGATTGAATTGTTTTTCTGGTGTGGCCACTTCCAGAGACAGCAATGGGTACACTGTGCAATTGTCTCGTGGGCGCCTCGGGAGTGGGGGGGGGGTTGACAGTCACGCAGAGAGACGCAACACATGGATGCGACACACGGAGACACAGTCGCGGGGGGGAGGGGGAGTCCGACCTGGTTATCAATACCGCCGTCATCGCCATCGGTGGCCCCGTCATCGTCTCCATCCGCTCCATCCTCATTTCCTCCTCCTACTGAACTGTCAGACGTGGTGCTATTGTTACTGCTGCTGCTGCTGCTGCTGCCAGCGCACCCGCTCTCAAGGTCCGCGAGGTCTGCGTCGTCGACCGTGCTCCACTCCCGCACGAGGCCGCACGAGACCCCGTGCAGCTCTCCGTCGCTCTCCTGCCGCGTGAGGTCGATAAGGTACTCCGTGTCCAGCTCCAGGAACACCCCGCAGAAAGAACTGCCGCTCTCCGTGATGAAGGTCACAGTATCCCCGTACGATACGCCCGATTCCTCCTTGTAGACCGCGATCACGTCTAAGCCGTACGTGATAGGCTCGCTCAAAACTGCTACATCATTCGTAATATTCGACCTGTGCGCCATGCGGGGTAGGGTGGGGTGGGGTGGGGTGGGGCCAGGCCGGGCGCGGTGTCGAGGTCAGATGCGGTGCGGTGTGCTGTCAGCGCTGACTGAGTACATAAGTAGGCTATCCCTTTGACCCAATACATGATATGCGCGAGTTCGATTATCGGCTATACTATTACAAGGTTGCTGTTTGCTGGTACGGTCAGTCCTCCTAAGATAAGTCGAGCTGATGGGCCAGCATACTAAAAGGACGTCACAAGCAGACCAGATGAAAGACAAGACAAAAAGAGTGTGGAGACGACGAGAGCCGATAACGAAAACGAGCAGTCCTATTATATATATGCGTATCCAACTGGTGGGTCAAGGACGACGCAGGAGACAAGAAAGAAGAGATGCTGCGGACCGGTCCGCGAAAATAGGTCGAGATGGACCCTCCGACGGACCACAAGACCGAGACAATAAACAGGACGTAAAAAACTCATCAGGCACCACAGCAGCAGTATAGGTAAACCTTAACCCATTCAGAACTGAAAAAAAATAGTCCACAATAATTCCAAGTAGTTTGTCCCCAACTTTGTGGGACAAGTTCTTGAGGGGTGAACCTTTTGAAACAGCAAAAACATCATTGGACAGATCAGATAGATCTCCATTTTCGCGATCTAGATATTTCGGGACAGAAAAAGTCCTGATTCACACCTCGTATGATCTGCACTATCTACGATGATAATGTTTGTCGAGTGGGATCTGTACGATCTGTATGACCTGTATGAATGAGAAGGCTCTTGCGCACATGTTTGTTTATGTTTGTCATCAGGTGGGATCTGCATGATAATGACTTTGGTATATTCCAGGTATCAGGTATCTCATAACGGCGACTGCTGTTGTAGATCTGTGATCTGTCCGATTTGTAAAACCAAATTAAACGCCAAAACAGTTTAACCCATTCAGAACTGAAAAAAAATGTCCTACACTAATTCCAAGTAGTCTGTCCCCAAATTGTGGGACCAGTTCTTAAGGGGTTAAAACAGCGGTGATAGTGGTGGTGGCGGGTGGCGTTGGTGGCGTTGGTGGTGGTGGTGGTATCCTTGTCTCCTTCATACGAAACAGATTCATTCGCAGCATAACAACTAATGGCAATGCCTGTTGTATATTACGGTTACGTCGTACACATTTCAGCACTCGTACTGCTGTGCGAGTAGTACCTGGTGTGCGTACTCCTTCTGAAGATATGTCTCGACAACAGCAACAGCAACAGCAACAACAGCAGCAGCAGCAGCAGCAGCAGCACCCGTCCTGTTGAAGACTACCAATATGTCCGGAAAATTAAGGAGCGTTTGGGTACTAAATATGAAATTCAAACGGCCCTTAAATTTCCGGACAGAGTGGAATACCCATGGGCATACTGTAGACGTACACAAAAAAAATACTGGTGACTTTGTGTACATTTTGAATACGAAAATCAATTTCATTCTTGATGGCGATGAATGAACGAGCTCACGTGAAAGAGCACCGAACGAACAAAAACAACAACAAGACGGGAGGCAACAGCAGCCACCACCCGCCCCACCACGACTCAACCCCAGCACGCTCGCGCTCACTCCTATCCTGCTGTCCCTTCCTCACCTAGAGAACGCGTTCACGTGGAGCACCACGCTTGCGAAGTCGTAAGTTTCGCAAAGCGTCCTCTCGCCGCAGCTGCAAGCTTCGGCTATCGTACCGAGTAGCATAGCTGATAGACAAGCCGCTGCCACAGCAGCAGGGGATGGGATCATTGGAGCCATAATATGCTTCTCGTACTCTCGCTATAGGGCTGCTCCTTTTGCCAGCTTGTTGTCTGGGTGTATGATATGTGTGGCGGGCGGTGTTTGTTGGCGTGCCCGTCGACCGGAATATGACCCGACCCTTTGGCCTGTGTCTTGGTGTCTGCCTAATATGCGCGATGGTGGGTGAAACAGCAGGCAACAACGGCAACAACACATCAACGCTATGAACGCCTACGAGTATGATACGACGATACGACTCGTTTCACGGAATGTACAAGTACTCGGACAGCAGGTGAAGAATAATCGTTGCGGCAGCGGCAATACATCTTGCAGTTTTGAGTTTATTTTTCTAAAAAAGGCAGCGAAAAAGGAATCTCAAAATCGAACGGCAATTTGTTTTTGGTTCGGGTGTTCAGACGCCTCTGTCCGGAAATGTAAGTACCGTTTAATTAGTAAATATATGATCAAACTGTCCTTAAAATACCGGACAAAGTGGTATACTGGAAGATTTTACCCTACACTGAATCCAAGTAGTTTTTAGTTGAGTTAATTTTTGTTTGTTCTTTTGTTCTTTTGTACGTACTCTTTTTTTCAAGGCAAAACTGATACTCAGTTTTGCAGGGCGTGATACGTTTTCCGCACGTACGTGCTGTTCTGGATTCCTCGTGAAGGCTACGTATTGACCGGTGACCCGCCCCCCCAAGATGCTACCAGGGTTAGCAGGCACGATGCTACTACGTACGTACGTACTGCTCGCACGAGCGACGAACGTATACTGCTGCAGCTGCTGCTGCTGGTTCGGTTTCTCGGGATGGATACCAAATGGCGCGTGAATCTTTATCTTTCGATATTGAAGGTTTTACGTGAAGATTCAAAATTGTTTCGTTCGAGGTCGGGACTGTCATCACGTCGAGAACAAAACAACACACGGCAGTACACCTCCCCCCCACTCTGCCCCAATCCCACAATCACACAGCACCACGCCATACCATAGCAAGCACTGCCATAAGCAGCGCACCACACCAACAGCAGCACAGAACCACCTACTAAACGCCGCTAGTCGACAAGGAAGAGCCTTTGAAGGCGCTGTCATCATCATCACAGACAGAAGATAGACACTGCTGCTGCGGGCTGGATTTTGAATTGTTCCACGAAAAACCACCTGACCTTCACTGCTCGTCGTACTACTCTGCGACAAGCATCACCGCAAGGGTCAATCAAGCACAAGCATCATCGCCGTGATCACCATGATGTTCATCGATGGAGTTCGTGCCCTCTTGGCCTTCGCCGCAGTGGTCCCGCTTGTCGACGCCTGCCTCTGCTCCGGCGACGGCGACCTCTGCAGCCAATTCGACCAGGCATCTGCGGTCATCCACGTCAAGGTTCTCAGCACTACTGTCAGGTAATAAAGACGTTCCATTCAAATTTCAAAGTTCAAAGTGCAAACGGCCGAGGCACAGCATACCGGTAACATTCGCCGAAAACGTGCCAGGTGTGCGGTCGTGTATACCAGCCGTCTAGTGGAGAGCGCGAGGCAGTACCAATATAGGGTCACACGCTTGCGCCTGCGCGTCGCACACCCCATTGCGTTGGTGTACAGTAGTTCCGGTACATTATCTCTCTTCGAGTACCTCGGCATCCCGGTCTGATTCGCCTGTATACCTGGCATAGAATCGTCGCTTTTTTTCGACACCCCCCCCCCCCGCTTGGATTCCAGTAGCCGTTACTACTCTGTGTAGATAGGGACTACTGTACTGCTGTACCGTCAGCCTCTAGCTTCGCATGTATGTATCGCTTGCTCCAGGGGGGGTGCGCTTCCGGCGCATCTCATCGTCCGCGAGGGGTGGTGATGTCTATTCACCCTCCCTCTTCCCTGCGCTGTTGTCGCACTCGTTAGAATAGAGTTCTCTCAGGGCGGTAAAATAACCACGAAAGAAACTCTATTTTACGATTGTTCCGGCATCCGCCATCACACGAAACAGCTCGACCGAGCGGCTGCGTTAGGCGTATACGCTGTACGTACGACCCGTCCGCATCATCATGCTACCACTTGTACCCTGCTTCGCGCTCACCTATAAGACGGCTGCTGGGACCCGCGCGCGCTTGTCGTTATTGTTGTACCCGGGGTCCCTTTTATCCCAGGTACCTGGTACAATAATAATATCTTGGCGACCGAAGTATTGACGATGAGCTTTGGTACTGCAGACAGTATATATATGTATATATCATCATATACATACGTACGTAGTGGTATTTTAGCGCGCAGCAGTATATGCGACGAGGGACGAGTATATTATGATGATGTTGAGCCAGCGTGTCGTATGGTCCAACAGTCCTTGAAGTTTAGTTCGGATTCGTATACGTACTGCTTTTGACCAAACCCACGGCTCAGCCCGGGCGCCCGCGGGCTGCTTTTTTCTCGTGTGTCGTCGTTGTCGGAGTATATCGAAAAGATCATGCCGAACGAGCCCCCCTCTCGCTAAATAATCCCTCGTCTTGCAACAAAGAAAACAAAATACCGGCACCTACCGGTAACTATATACTGTCTGTACCCTGTGCCTCGTGATACAGGGCATCTGCTCGTACAGTAAGAAACATAAGTAATGATCCACGGGCTGGATTTGTTCTCTACAGTAGTACAGTAGTAGTCTCATCTAGTACCTCTCAGTGTAACGGCTCCCTGATTTTGTTTTCTCGTGTAAATTTCAGCCTGACTTTCTGCGCTCGTTTCTTCAGTATATCCTGGTAAGTTATATACTGGTAGGTTATATACTGGTCGGTCATATACTGGTCGGTTATATACTGGTAGGTTATATATATATGCTGGCAGGTTATATGCTGGTAGTTTATACTGGCAGGTTATACTGGTAGGATGGTCGTTTTTTGGTGGATGAGATAGAAGGATGTTGGATGTGGTGGCCTTCCATTTGCGTCACATCGGTTTTGATTTGTCGCATGATACTGCCACGCTTTTGATCTGGAGAGTTCTTCACTTTTGTTCCCTGAGTCGTTTTTGTAACAACACTACACATTGTCGGATGGCAAGCATAATAATAATATACTGGTAGTTTATATGCTGGTAGTTTATACTGGTAGGTTATACTGGTAGGTTGTACTGGTCGGTTATACCGGTAGGTTATACTGGTAGGTTGTACTGCTACTGTAGGTTGTATTGGTAGGTTGTACTGGTAGGTTATACTGGTAGATTATACTGGTAGGTTATACTGGTAGATTGTACTGGTAGGTTGTACTGGTAGGTTGTACTGGTAGGTTGTACTGGTAGGGTATGCTGGCATGTTATATTGGTAGGATATACTGGTAGTATACACTGGTACAATATACTGGATGATATACTGGTAGGATATACTGGTATTATATACTGGTAGAATATACTGGTAGGATACACTGGCGGTTTATACTGGTAGGTTATACTGGTAGGTTACACAGGTTGGTTATACCGGTTGGCCATACTGGTATGTTACCAGTATATTGGTAGATTTACACTGGTAGGTTCTATGTACAACGTAATTAAGTCGTATAGGTGTCCAGTACTGCACTCGGACTCTATGCTTTCTTGCAGGCAAGCGGCGGACAACCTTCAGTTAGTTCGTACCGGTAGATTTTAAATACCGGTACTTTGTGTTGGATATCTTTATCGATTTTTTCGATGCATCGCACGCGCTGTGCCCTCCACCCCCTGACATCCCCCATTGTATTTAGGTTGATACGGAACGAAAACTTTCGACATAACCCGCATCGAATATCGAGATCGTATCGATTAGATATTTCGTTTATTGTATCGAACTCGATTCTCGTTCGCGGTAAAATATAATTTACAACCCATTTATTATGCTTTTATCGAATCGAGCTATGATGATACGAAGTACGTACACACTCGTATACTGTAGAAAGTTACCGCCGGAGTATCGGATTGACATTAATACCGATGCAGCGTGTGCGGCCAAGTTTCGTTTCCCGCCAAAAAAATACGGCGAGTCCATGCCACTGCCAAAAACTATACTGGTACCAGTTACCGGCCATTATGTCGTTACCGTCCAACAATCGTACTGTAGTTATATACCCCCCGACCCTTCAGGCCATTCACGGGCGCCATGCTAACCGCGATAAAACGGCGTCTATTTTAGGGCAATCTTCCGGTTTACCGTCCCTTTGCGGGCGACCTTAACCCCTTTTTTAGCACCGCAAAAACGAATCCTCTCCACGAATTCCAAGTAGTCCGTCCCAGAACAACGTGGGTGCATTTCGAAATAAGTTCACATTTACCATTTTCGATTTTGATGTTCACCGGCGGACTATTTACCGACTAAACAAATGTTGCCGTTTGCCGCTGGAGATACACCGTCGTCTCTTCATTGCCGCATACTATATCCCGCCGAACAAACGGGATCTCTGTTTTACCACTGGATGTTTACCGCCTGTATTTGGGAAACATACCAATTGCCACGGGAAAAAAGTTACCGTTGCGTCCCGATACGGATTGCGTGGGAACAAAACTTACCGTCGTATTGCATTACCTTCCCGTTTTGTTACCGTCTTAAAAATCGTTGCTGAAAAGTATCAGGAGTACCCTGTGTTTTTCTCGGGGGTTTTTTTTCGTATTTTTTACCCTTACACCACTGCCGAAACTACATCCAACGCTGTTTTTAAGAAGTTTGTACTGAAAACGTTGGATGCGCTTGTAAGAAACGTGAAACAAAAGTTGTACCACCGCGTAAGAAGCGTAAAACGAAAACGTATACCACCATAGACCTCATACATCACTATACCGTCACGTAGTTTGTCCTCTAAGGTGGGATGTGGCTGTAAGAAACATTAAAACAAAAACACGTCAACGTAAATGAACGTAAATTCAACTGAACGAAAGCTCAAATAGGGTTTTCAGTCGTTCGCCCCTGGAAGAAAAACGAAATACAACCACCACCACCACCACCACCCACCACCACCACCACCGGCACCACAACCACCATCGCCAGATCCAAAAGCGAATAAGCTTTCTATGTCGCGCTGTACCAGGAAAACAACTCCGCGAAATTCATGGTTGGTATTACCGTAGACGTGCCAGGGTGTGCTCATAGTTTTACTACGTACGGCAAAAACAATATTACCCTATTATTGCGGTTCCAACTATTCACGGGGGGGCTAGACAATAAGAACCTGCGATGGACCCAATAACCAGGTATCTATCCCCTTATGATTACACACCATATTATGTTATGATAACTACGTGTTACTATACCCCCCCGCAATAATTTGTCCCCGAGACTTGGGTGTGCGGTATGCAGTGCTACTGGGAGGGGTTGTACACTACCACTTTGTCCGGAAATGTAAGGACCTTTTGGGTGTCGGTATCAATACCCAAGACGGCTCTTTCGTTTACAGACAGAGTGGTATGATGCCATATAACCCGCAAGTACGCGCGATCGAAGCATCACGCACAGCTTACAAATGTGAGTTTCGACGAAATCCTCGATCTCAGAGCTGGTACTTTTTTTTTTCTTTTTTTGTTTTATACGTAGAAATGTGTTGTACAGTTCTCGCTGACGGTATCAAGGACTTTGACAAGTTGACACTTTTTCTGCTTGTAGTTTCTAGTCGCTTCTCCGAAAGCGTCATGGCGGAATTCAGCTACTATTGTTCCAGTCGCCTTATCTCCGACAGTGGACGACAGCCCATAATATAGTCCAATATAGAACGAGCGCTCGTGTCGCTTCTCGAAGCTACCACGATATACATGCGTAATCCGCGGTTCTTCCCAAAGTATTTCGAGGTGTGTGCCGGTGCTCTACTTCTATACGATATACTAGTAGTTCGTTTTCGCTCTCCGACGAAACACAGTACTACTCATATTAATAGTGCACAATTGGTTTCAATGCAGAACGAACATCCGTGTTCTTTGTCGGCGGTACGTCTGTTACACGAATGAACGCTGACACAACTACGCTTCGTATACCGAATACCACCACTCTCACCCAACCCCTTACCCTCTCCGCCTCCCTGAGTGTACTTACTCACTTGAAAACGCCTCTGCCTCTACCTCCCATATGATTATTACTCTTGCCATCCGACAATGTATTAGTAGCATGAGCTTCAACATTGATGACTCATAGCACAGCACTCCGAAAAAAGAACACAACGGCTCCCATGCTGATGTTGATAGATTGGACGCGCCGTCCCTTGTTTATGGCCATAAGTTGTTGTTCCCCAAAAGCTTGCACAAAAACCTATCTCGTCGCTGTTTTTTTTCCAGGTGCTACTGTATATAGTACCTGAACGAATACAACCATCGGAATAATAAACATCAGAACGCTGATTAGATAGACGTACACCTACAAGCTCGGACAGACAGATCATGCAGATCATTCCCACTTCGTGATCTTACAGATCCTTTAGGGAATAAATATTCTTGATCTGTATGATCTAGCTCATGTTGCCGCGTGGGAGCCGTATATCATAGTCTGCCATGATCTACACTAGAGCATACTTCCTGGGTTAGATCTGTACTATACAGATACTGCGCAGCATCTCATAACGGCAGGTTAGGAACTAGATGATCTAGATGATCTGTAGATAGATAGATAGATCGTGATCTAACCGGCGTGTGTATTATCATACGTTTTCGTCGCCAGCAGGAAGAAGCCCCCAAAGAACAACAAACAATGACGCTTATCAAAAAGAAGTAAAATTTGAAAGAAAAAATAACAAGAACGCTGTCAAAAAGACGAAAATTCGACAGAAAAAGGAAAAAGAACGCTATAAAAAAGACATAAACTTAAGTACTTGCAGCGCTTTCCTCCTCTTGCTTCGTTGCCCTGCGCTTTCTTCTTGCTTTGCTCACGCATGAATCAATATTCACGGCTACTTCTGAAGAGAACGACTTTTCGTTGCAGTTGATGCTGTACACTGTCTAATGGCAAACAGACGTGATATACATATATTGTTTTTTTTCATGATATCTATGGCCGGAAATATATTGTCCGTTTCGCCTCTGATGTTAATATCGAACGTTTATTATATTACCGGTCAGATCGGTCGATAGTATTGAAACCGTTTTTGTTACGTTTGGTAAAAAAATACTCCTCATAGCGGGATGCTTTTAGGACTGCCACTGCAGTCCCATTTTGGGGACAAACCACTCAAATTCTAAGTAATTTGTCCCCAAAACGGGACTCCAGTCCTATACGGGTTAATACGTAGTGTTAATCAGACTTCAAATTTGAGTGTCAACCACTCAATCGGTCGAACTCACAGCCAGCTGGCGTCTCGTAATTTTATCAAATTAGTCTACTCGTGTCCCGTTTCGTGTGTCTTTTTCTTTTTTTGTCTAATCGTGTGAGGTATCATATATAAATACCAGGTATATCACATCACAGCTTACATCACTGCGAGACCTATCGATAACCGATTCGGATATACCCGATGCCTTCGTACAGAAGCGGCCGAGCTTGCTCTACTCTCAAGCAGGCGCTCGTCTCGAGTTGGCCGCGGTCGCCGTACAGCAGCGCGCGTCTCGTCGGTTTCCATTGTCTCTTCTATTGACCACAGACTCCTCACCCTCCCGCGCTTCCCGCAACGGTCCGCAAGAAGACACAAGAAGACGCAGCATGAATTCATGCAGTATGAAAACCTGAAAATACTAAGTTAAGAACGAGCGCCATGCAGGCCCTCGTCGGGTGAAATTAAGTACGTTCGTAAATAGGCAATACGCGAGTAGTTGTTGGGTGTGTTCTTTACTCTACTCGTAAAGCGTAATTTCCACCCCTTCGTATGAAAGACCTCTATGCCTAAAGTATTTATCAGTACGACCTTCCAAAACGGAAATTATGGCGGACGCTCTTTTCGCCGAAGGCTCCAAGTCTTGGGGGGGGGGGGGGGGGGGGCTGCACTTCGTTTTCATGCATGGCTGTAGTCGTATGACCATAGACCCTCGCATCCCTACAATACCGGGACGGAGCATGTCGGCCGCCAACAACATGCATACGCTCTCCACGAGATACCCCACGAATACAGTATGCTCTTATTATGTTCCCAACATACGCTATCCACAAGCCACCCAACCAACCCGTCCCCTAAAACCCCCGAGCCAACAACACACGCTATCTACATGCCACCCAACCAACCCACCCCCTCAAACCTTCCCCGGCACCACCAACACCAAAAACAGGACGACGGGCGAATCTCAGCCCAACGTCAACACGGTATTCGGTTTCAAGACCCTAGGTGCGTTCAAGGGCCAGATGAACCAAGTCTACGCGTGGCCTGGCGGAACCTTCGATATCACCGCGTGGGGCGGCGACCGCGACCCCTGCGGGATCAACCTCATCCCTGGAAGGGAGTACCTCATCGGCCTGCACGACGATAACGTTAATGGTGATGGCGGCGGCGGTGACGGCGACCAGCTCCAGTCGATGCACCTGTGCGGCATGTTCAGGGAGTGGGAAACGGTGACCAAGGACGACTGGATCGTCATGAAGAACGGATGCCGTGAAAACGGTGGCAGCAGCCGCGGACGCGGCGGTGGTGACGGCGGTGTTGTCGCCCCCCGTAGTCTCGGTGCGACCCGCGTCCACCCACCCATCAACGTCCCCCCAGTCCCCGGCGGCGGCGGCCGCGGTAACGGTGGTGGCCGCGGCCCCGGACACGGTGGCGGTATCGGCCCCGGCGGCGACCGCGATACGGATGGCGGCGATGGCTTCCGTTCCCTCAGAGGTCTCGGCCACGAACCCCCCCCCCCCCCCCCCCCCCCCCGCCACGACAACCCCGACCACGGTGACGATTGCGGCGGTAAGACATGCGGCGATGGTCAGGTGAGGAGGTTGAACACTTGGTATAAGATTACTTCAACCAACCGGTAATAAAACAACGAGTCCTCCAATCAATCAACCAACCAATCAACCTATCAATCAATCAAGCAATCAACTTATTAATCAAGCAATCAACCCACCAATCAAGCAATCAAACCACAAATCAATACATCAAACGAACCCACCAATCCATCAATAAATCAACCAATCAGACAGTCAATCTATTAATCAATCCATCAATGAACCAACCAACCAACCAACGAACAAACCTCACTCGCGGGGATAAACACATATGGAGGGTCACTACCTGAGGAGGACGGGGGCTAACAAAAAGGAGGGGGAACGGGGGAGGAGCCACGGAGGAAGGGGGCGGAGGCGCGCGCGCGCTTTGTTTGTTTGCATGCGGAGAGCGATCGGCGGTTGGTGTTGTTAGCGTTGTTGATGTTATTGCCGTCAGTCGTTTTGAAAAAGTTTGCATTCGTATGATATACCTGGCACCAGGTACATATAAATCAATTTTTAATATACAACGTACAGATACCAGGGGTGGGCACTGGCACAGTATGCACTTGCAGTAGAATTCTACTGGAAGTAGTAGTCCACTGATTGACCGGGCCAGTATAGTTTCTGGTATACATTTCTATCTTACGTGCGTGCACGAAACATGTCATGTTATAGTACGGAAACCCACCAAACGCGTTTCGGGAGGAGAGAGGAGAGATAGGTGCCGGCTGTTGGGCCTTTCGGCGAGTTCCTTTCTTTCGCTTTGTCCGTGTTTGGTATATTTCTCTGCATCGAGTGCCCAATACTCGTACATACCTGGTACCGGTTACTTTTAGCGTTCTTTTGTGGTGTGGGGATTGGCTTTTGTTTCATTTTCATTTTTTGTTTGTGTTTTGTTGTGTAGTGTGAGAGCCTACTGCCCTGAGCCCCAAGGGCAGGGGCGATGGAGTAATAAAAAAACCATCCTAGCGATCTAGAATGTACCTGCACGAAAACCAATAGCATGAAGATCGTCACATCATCGCCACAAGTTGCATGCCTTTTTCTTGATTTGTTTCTTGATTTGCCTGTGTCGATGCCCGCAATCACTCCCGGCCAACCCAGTTTTGAGCTCTGATTGTGATGGGAAATGAACCGAAAACGCGTGTTTTGTTTTCGTCTTGGCGACACCTCCAGCGCCCTCCCCTCACCAGCCGTGGGGGGGGGCGTTAAGACGCGCTACGCTCGGCCGACTCACTTTTGTCGCTTCGCTCAGCTAGTATACTGTTGCTGACTGAGGCAGCCAGTGGCCAGCCTGAACAGAAAACTCATGGTACGTGCTCGCTGCGATGCCTTTATGTCGCTGTTGTTTTTCGCAGAAATGCCACCGCGACAAGGACGGGCGCTACCGCTGCGTCCCCGACGGTTGCGACAGTATGGTTTGCGACACGGGAAAGGTAAGGAGGTTGAATAGAAGCAATTCGATGATGTCTGTCGTCGACCAGAATCAAACAAACGGCACATCCAGTCACTCAAACTGTCGATCAAGCAATTCATCAACCCAATCAACCATTTTATCATTCAGTCGATCAAGCAACTCATCAATTCAATCAATAATTTTATCATTCAATCGATCAATTTATCATCCAATCAATCAATAATCAGCAATAATGAATCAATGGTTAATTCAAGTCCTCTACAAATCAACCAATGGTACAATCAACCGACCTACCAACCAACCAACTAACCGACCCACCAACCAACCAACCTAGCACACAAGCAAGCAAACAATTTAGATCGCGGGAGGAAGACGGGAGGAAGTAGGGGGGTTGGAGGAGGGAGGGTGGGGTTGTGAGAAGCGGGGGGGAAGGGTGCATACTCATTTGTTGCTTGCCTTAGTCATTTCATCATTGACCACGCATCCCTTTCAAGACAGAGCGCCGATCTTACTCCTATTCGAGACACCTTCAACAGTTTGGATATCCAATAGTGCCTCGTCTTCAATACGAAGTATACCAATAGTGCATGCTCGCTGAGTTGCCCTGATGTCACCGTTGGTTTGAGCAGGTGTGCCGTCTAACCACCTACGATCCAAAGGTCTACGACTGCGTCGAGAAGTACCCCGGTTGCACACCTTGCGAGGATGACGAAGACGGTGTTAAGGTAAGGGTTTGGATACATGGTATACGATG
This sequence comes from Saccharina japonica, assembly GCA_008828725.1. Classification (NCBI taxonomy): domain Eukaryota; class Phaeophyceae; order Laminariales; family Laminariaceae; genus Saccharina; species Saccharina japonica. The sequence continues at coordinate 159,916 of MEHQ01003989.1, forward strand.
CCGTAGACAATAATCCAGTCAACGGTTTCATTCAATCAAAATTCGTCCATCCAGTCAAATAATCAATCAAGTATCCAATCAACTAGTCAATCAATCAATATAATCAGTACCCATTCGACCAACCATCAAAAAGCAAGAGTTAATCAATGGTTTATTCAACCAATCTACCAACGATACAACCAACCAACCAAACACACAAACGAACACAAAACAAGCAAACAAACAAGCAAGGAAGCAAGCAAGCTATTTCGGGGGGAGGCCGGGAGAGGGTAAGGGGATGGAGGAGGGACGGGAGGGGTTAGCGGAGCAGCAGGCGGGGGGTCCGGCTCGTTTTGTTTCGTTCAATAGCGAAGAGCGGTCGGCTTTTGCTGTTGTTGTTGCTGTTGTTGTCGTTGTCGTAGCCACGTCTGTTTAGAGCTTGTGTGTATATGTAGGCTGGTTCGAGCTGAACATTTAGTCGGGGTCGGAAGTTTACGCCGTTCTTGGGATATAGGTCCTGGATTTATTCACACATGTTCTATGACCTCCTGTCGACCCGTTGATGGACGATGTTGTTTTTTTTTTCTGCCAGATGTTTGTTTTTGTTTTCTATTGTTATTTTTGGGCCTTAAGACTAATTACAATGCAGTCGGATAAGTGGATCGGAAAAGCCGGTTTCTGATTGGAGACACAATTGGCCTTTCTTATACTGTGGACAAAGGGCCTTTTCGATGCCAACTTTTCGATCGAGCAATCCGATCCACGCATCCCGTTGAAAAAAACGATTTTGTTTTCGACGGGATTCGTGGATCGGATTTCTCGATCGAATTTGTTTTTGAAGCCCACCGCATCTCTCTCCACCCCTCCAAACACGCGGTCACACCACACAGCAGCAGCCTAAACACATTTCCGATGACGGGTTGACTGCTCTACTGCTGCTCTTTAATGCTGCTGCTGCTGCTCCCAGCGCGACCTCCTAGAACCTGCGAGCAGGACACGAAGCAGTTTTCAATTATCGTATCAACCGCCGCCAGGAATAGCGCAGAAAACAAAACAAAAAATCTCGATCCGATTCACGATAGGGAAGACATCCAAACACACCCCGTCGAATTTAGAGTGGATCGGAAACCGAGCTTTTCGATCCTTTCAATTCAAGGGCATAATAATTAGCCAAAGAAACCCCAAATTTCCGACGAAAATAAAATAAAATAACGTTCGTCGAGGCATGGACAGGGGATCACAGAACACGTGTGCACATTTTGAAGACCTATATCTCTAAAAAACGGCGAGAACATTTGGGCTTTTGTGCGGAAAACATGCGTATTAACGCGATTGCCTGGTACTTACTTAGTTTCAGGATAGGATCAGCTTTTGGCGTTAAAAATTACTTAATATTGGCCCTACGTGGTCCGATCTTCGAATATTTGCGAAATCTTTATTTACCGACATGCTTTGAAGTACCTGGAACCTGCTCGTTCAGCAAACAATGTGAAACAAAATACGATTTTTCCTGCGGAAACGCCTGACTGTTTCTGGCCTTTTTTTAAGGCCTGTGGTCGGTCGGGACACATTTTCGCCGCGCGCGACAGCACTAGGACCTCAACTGAAAAACTGCCCATGTCACCCTCTTCCACTGTCAATGGCGGTCCGTGTGATACCAAATATGTGACAATCGAGTAGATATTGGAAGCGGCATTCGTGTCTGACAAAAATTGGGTCGTTCAACTTGAGCCAGCTCGTACACACATTCATATTCGATATTCAATACCTTGTATTCAATACGAAGTATACCAATAGTGCATGCTCGCTGCGTTGCCCCGATGTCACCGTTGGTTTGAGCAGGTGTGCCGTCCAACCGACGCGGACCCAGAGCTCTACGCCTGCGTCGAGAAGTACCCCAATTGCGGAGTTTGCAAAGATGAAGATAATAAGGTAATGCGGTTGAATTGAATGCATGGTATACGATGACCTAGGGAACAATTCAGTCAATGGTTTCCTTGAATCGAAATCAGTAACCAATCAGCGTTTCGTTCGTTCGTTCAACCAATCAATCAAACAACGACGCAATCAAATTAACCAGTAATACAATAAAGCCGACATGCAATCAACCAATACTGAATCAATGATTCAATCAACAAATATATCAACCGACCAACCAACCAGTTGTACGAGTAGCCGCGAGGGAGGGAGAAGAGGGGGGGGGGGAGGGGGGGGGGTGAGGCTGGAGTGCGCGCGCTTTGATTTGCTTACATGGGCAGGGCGGCCGGCTCTTATTGTTGTTGTTGTCGTTGGGCAGGACGGTTGGCTGTTATCGTTGTCGCGGCCGGCGTGCGTATGATATACCTGGCATCAGGGTATACAGTAATTTACCAAGGCTTGTCATGGGCCGTTTGTCCGGGCCAGGCCGAGACTTGTGATAATGTGACGGACTGGGTCGGGTCGGGCCGTACATATTTGAAAATGTGATGAGCTGGGCCGGGCCGCGGCCTACCCTCTGAAAATTTGATGGGCCGGGCCGGGCCGGGGCCCATCCTCTCGAAATTTGATTCGCCGCGGCCCACGAGATGCGGGATCTATATGGGTCGCTCCGCCCGGCCTATGAGGCGGCCCATGTGTTTCCACGGGCCGGCCCAGACCGCTGCCTATGATATGTGGTGTGCTACCGATACTGCTACTACGACGTCCACCGTACCCATGAGGCGGCCGACGTGTTTGAACGGGCCCGCCCGGGCCGCGGCCCATGATATGTGGTGTAGTACTGCTACGACTACGACTTTTTGGGTGTGCTTGGGTCGCTATCCGCCCAAAACAGCGACGTACGTTCGTACGATGCATCTCTGGCAAATCGCCTCGGGCGAAAAACATAGTATGGTGCCTTTGCGAATGTCGGATCAAAACCTTGTTACCGTTGCGGGTGTACAGACGACACCCCTTGCCGTCTTCGGGACGCTTGACAGCATGACGTTCTTGCCCTGGTTCATCCCCCGGACGGAACCGCCGGTGCAACTTCTTGAAGTAGGCCCAGATAGGGGACATCTTCAGCATGGATATTACAGCGATGTTCAGTTTCACGTGTGTCGATGTCGAACCGGGGATGAGGACTGCTGCTGCTGTAGCATGGGAAGCCGCCGCCAAAATATCACAGCTTATCACACTGGCGTTATATTTGTTCAATAAAGGGTGTTGCAGCAGCATGCACTGCAGCAGTACTGGGTGATGCAGCAGTACATGCTGCTGCTGTTGCCGCTGCTGCGGGTGTTACAGCAGCACGTGGAGGTGGTGGTCCACAGTCGGGACGGAAGCCATCCGACCGAGTCGTTGGTGGAGCAGGATTGTGTGAGTAATGGGAACTGATTAGGTGTGCCTCATGGGCCGAAAACAGCTGTCCCTCGGAATCTAGACGGGAAAACACAACGAAAAATCAACAATATTTATTAACGTAAGACAATCACGTCAGCGTACACTCATGCACACCTTTTATTAATAGTGCGGGACAAGACATGGGCCGGTCCGTCAAATCCACGCGCCGGCCCATGAAAATTGCCGGGACGGCCCATATAGCGCCCGTATATCATGGTCCTCGCTGTCATGTGATGGGCCGGGCCGGGTCCAGACTTCTGGAAAACTGATGGGCCGGGCCGGACCGAGCCGGGCCGTGAATGTTTGAAAATGTGATGGGCTGGGCCGGGCAGCGCGGCCCATCCTCTGAAAAATTGGTGAGCCGTGCCGGGCCGGGCCGGGCCGGGCCGCGGCCCGTCATATAGAAAATTGATGGGCTGGCCCATCAGCGTCAGCCCATGACAAGCCCTGTAATTTACCAATATACTTCGTAGAGTATATACTTTTTTAATTTACCCATATATACCTATACACTACTATCAATGGATGACTCCCTTCAGCTCCTGCTAATTTCGAGGGTGTGGGAGGGAAGGTGTCGATGAATCGCTTTCCTCGCGGGGGTACTACAATTCGGAACGAACAGCTTTATAGTACATGATTTTGTTGTGCTGTAACCCCGCACTGTACGCGTACAGTGGTTTCATATCTGTGGTACTTTACTAACTTCCCACAGCGATTTCTAGCGATCGACTGTTTTTTTAGTGTGGTTGTCAGCGTGCCCACAAAAGGGCTTTTCAGAAAAAAGCAAGTCGGGCGAAAACTGTGTTTTTGTTTTCGCATAGTTTTCGGCTCGCCCGGCGGTGGGGGGGAGGGAGGGAGCGTTGGTCAGGCACTTTAGTTTTTTGTGCCCCCCCCCTGCCTAAACGTGAGTTATATTTCCGTCGTGATCTCGTGCGAGCGCCCAACCTCATCGTTTAGCAGTAGGAACGGCAGATCAACGCACTTATAACGTTGGCTTCCCTTGTGTTTTTCTTCTTTATGGGAATGTTGTATGAGTGATAAAAGTTGAAGCTCATGCTGTCGGATGGCAAACGCAGCAATACTACACGATAGCGCGTCTTCGCTGCGATGTCCTGATGCCACTTTTGTTTTGCACAGGAGTGTCGTCCCGTCAGGGTCTACGGGTGCGAATCCGTGGCCTCCGGGCGCCGCGAGAGCCCCGACGAGTGCATGACTTGTGAGACCGGACAACCGTGCACAAGTAGTTGCCTGGACACCGAGGTAAGGAGGTTGAATTGAAAAACACGGCATGCGATGACATACATACCAGGTAGGTAATAAGTCAATACATGCTTTGTTCAAAGTCAACCAACCAAGGACCACTCGATGCCACATTCAACCAGCCAAGAGAGAAGGGATGCGTTTAGTTTGTTTGCACGCGCAGAGCGGTCGGCTGTTTTAGTGTCGCTGTTTTTGGCGTTGCTGTTGTAACCGGTTCTTTCGAAAAAGCTTGCGTATGATACTTATACATGGAATATGTGTGTATTATTACATCAATGTTCGATATTCAAAATGCTCTAGGTATAGATATTTTATGAGCGCGTGTTCGCTGCGATGCCCTGCTGTCACTGTTGTTTTGCGCAGGTCTGTGTCGGCGAAGTCGTCGACGGGGATTTCGAGTGTGTTGACAAGCGCGAGGGCCGCCACAACCATGAGGACGACCACGACGACCGATGCGACAGTGACCTTTGCGTTGACGTAAACAAAGTAAGGGAGTTGAAATACATGGCATGAAATGGTGTAGACAACAATCGATCGACGAGTTCGCGCATTTCACCGAGAATACATCAATGGTTTATTCGATCAATCAATAAATCAGGCGATCAACCAATCGATCAATCGCGCAATCGCTCAATCAACCAACCAACCAATCAATCAATCAAGCAATCAACCATCCAATCAACACTTTAACCAACCCATCAATCAATCAATGGGTCTATCGATCAGTCAACCAACGAATTAATCAACCAACCAACCAACCAACCAACCAATCAATCAATCAATCAACCAACTAACCAAACAATCAACCAATGTATCAGTTAAATCATCCATCCATCCAACTAACCAATAAAACCAACCTATCAGTTTAATCATCGGATTTAAACAAAGGTGGAGGGGCGCTTACTCGCATGCTAACTAGGACGAGGGGTATATAGAAAGTAGATAATTGTCTAAGCTAAATCGGGCAATTAGCAACAACTGCAGATCTGTCTGCGAGATTTCACGGCACGCACATAGACCCGTTACTTTGCGCTACAAAAGACCGGTACTCTGGAATGGTGGCCATATTGAGGGGAATGCGAGGGGGTGGGGGGGGGGCGCTTTGTTTGTTTTCGACAATGTGCAGCATGAGCTTCAATGTCTGTAAGCCATACATATTTTCCCAGAAGTACTAAGAAAACAATTACCTGGTCTAGTTGTTGCTTTCGTTACTATAGTATCCTTTTGCGCTGCCGCCGATCATTCAATGTAAGTATTGGATTTGGATGAGGCCTCCTGCCCTGGTCGGAGGGCCTCGGCCGGGATAATCTCCGCGCTGAGTGCGCTCTCAGCGCGATGTCTCTCCCTGGAATTGAAAATGACCGTGCAGAAAAACACTTCTATAAAATTATTTTGCGCTGCCGCCGATCATTCAATGTAAGTATTGGATTTGGATGAGGCCTTCTGCCCCGGCCGGTGGTCCCACCCGAACGTCGTCGTATTTCTTAGTTAGTACTACTAGCCAGCGGCCGGGTATTGTGTTGTCTCACCCAAACTTACTTATATCATCCGTACGTTAGGCGTACTTTTTCGCGCACGCGGAGAAGTCTGACTAAAATTCCTGGGATAGCGGCAACTCGTTCACGCGCGCGTAGCTGTGGTCCCGAGTCCTCTTAGACGCCCGGACCCCTGCACTAGTCGTCGAACCGACCGCGCGTATGGTATAGGCATTGTGATAGCCATGCTAACATGCCAATATACCTGGTATATATTACGTAATACATTCATGTCTCGAGTTGTTTTGTTTTTTTCCATTCCATTTACTTTCTTCGGACTTCTGCCTTTCTCTCTCCCTAGTCGTAACTCAGATCCGGGGTCACAAAGTATGTATTAATTCATTGTTTGTTGTGTATATTCTGCCTCTGACTCGTGCGTGCGCTCGCAGTAACTGCTGCACTGGTACCGCCCATGAAAGGAAATGTCTCTGAATCCACTTTTTCCCGCAGAGCTCTCTCGTCCATGTTAATCTGCGGTACCTAGTATGCACGTATACGAGTACAGCAGTACCTGGTACGCACAATATCTACTGCTGTACTGCCGAATACCAGGTACAGAGTCCTCGTAAAGCGGAGAAATGTCACATAACTCACCTTGAAAGTCGCTCAAGCCGTCTCAAAACACGTACGCCCTCGGCCCTAAGGCGTCAGAGATTAAAAACCCACATGATAACATACCGGTCTTTGAGATGCGTGATGTTGACGTTTGCGCGCACGCTGCTGGCACCGTGTTTGACTCGATCCGTTTCACCCATTCCTTTCCGAGCTTGGCGCTGGAATTCTTTGATAAATCACGAAATATGAAATCACGATAAGAAGTATGTTTGGCCCAGGAACGTCTGGGCAGCAGGAGCAACATTGTCTGTTCGCGTGTTTTACCAGTCTACCAGCACCACCCCGTGCTGTATCCACTTGGCAGTTTCACGCACGCGATAAACCATATAATGGCAACCATAAATAAGTTCATTATTAAACAAGCACACATAATAGAACTAACACGCCCAATTCTCTCTTCCGGACGAACCACGGAATATGCACGGAAGTTTCCCTTTCTCTAATCATCCTCTCGTTTTTAGAAGACAGTATATATATGAGTACCGCATGTATACGAAGTATCACTCCACCATAACGCGTGCTTGCTGCGATGCCCTGATGCCACCGTTGTTTCGCGCAGGTGTGCGTCCTCCATGACCCCACCAATGCGGTCACCCCCGCCAGCCTAGTCGAAGGAATAGACTTCGACTGCTTCGACGAGTGCCCTCACGATTGTTACCACCTGGACGAGGCCGAGTGCTTGCTCGCCGAGTGTTCGAACAGCCCTCCTTGCCCTCCACTTGCTTCTGTCGTCAACCTTAGTCCGTGTCCAACCCCCCAAGACTAGGTGAGCGGTGTGCTGATATATGTGAGGAGCTGTGGACTGGCACTGAAATTGCATGGAGTATGGCCGAAAAGGGTCACGAATAAACTACGAATAGTTCTATTTGGAATTCATTACGCACTGTTGTTTTGTTTGCCATCCAACAATGGCGTACGTCGCGTGTGTCAATCGCAAAACAAATGACGAAGAAGCAAAACACGAAGAAGCGTATACTGACGATATCCCCAACCTATTTGACGCCCAAAAAGGCTCCTACACCAAAACGCTTGCATCTCATGGGTCAAACAGCGACTGAGCCCCCCCCGCCCTCTGGGTATTTCCAACGAAGCATTGTCAAAGGTAAATCCATTAGTAAATACTACCAGTATTATTTTTAGTATTTTGCTTGCCATTCTACAATGTGCAGCATGAGCTTGAACGTCGATCGCTCATAAACATTCCCAGAAAACGATAACCGAGGGGAAGCAAAAACCGACGCACGAGACGTTTTTGATTCTGTACCTAATTCCGGCCTAGCACGGTATCTCAATACTACGTACGTCGTATACTGTACGTACCAATATTTTATAATCGAACATCAACGTACACCCTTGCTTGATTTCCTTTGCAGAACCCTTCTTCCTATTGGCTAAAAGGGATTGAGGTTTGAGCTCAACATTGACGTAGGGAAAACATAGTAATTGCCTAGGTTTGTGTGCATCTACTCATAGTGGTGTTTCGTTGCCATCCGACAGCAGTATGCAGCGTAACGTTTATTCTAGTATCAGCTGAGCATTCGTGTTAATGGTCCTGTACCTCTTTTCGGAGGCGCATAACGCGAAACAAAGCTGACCATACAATATTGAAGAGTGTATATAACTACTGTAACTCTAATATAGCCCCCGTTCCCGCTTGCCCCATTTGGACCACGTTAAAGCATTGTTTCCACCTACCTGCCCTTCC
>MEHQ01003769.1:0-32633 GCA_008828725.1 Saccharina japonica
GTGTTCCACACTAAAAACTAGTTGTTTGGTGACAGTCACGGCACGTCAAGGCTGTCAAGGGTTGAAAGTGAAGACCACATTTCTCGGCAGTAGAGCAACAACGGTGATGATCGGACGAGAAGAGGAAGACCATCATCGCACACAACTACAAAAGCAACCAGCACACACACCACCATCACCAGCAAACACCACAACGACGACCATCACCACCACCGCCACCACCCCTGCCCCACGAGCCGCAGGAGCACCAGAAGTTGTTGTTGCTCGTAGTGGCTGGTGGTGGTTGGTGGTGGCTTCGTCCCGTGGTTTGGTGGCAGGCAGGTAGGTGGTGATGGTGATGATCGATCGTGATTGTGTCGAACAGGAGGAAGACCATCATCGCACACAACTAAAAGCAACCAGCACACACACCACCATCACCAGCAAACACCACAACGACGACCATCACCACCACCGCCACCACCCCTGCCCCACGAGCCGCAGGAGCACCAGAAGTTGTTGTTGCTCGTAGTGGCTGGTGGTGGTTGGTGGTGGCTTCGTCCCGTGGTTTGGTGGTGGTTCCTGGTACGCACTCGTTCAGCAGCAGCAGCATTTTGTTTTTTTTTTATGATACATCCGTACACCAGACCAGCGCTTGCCATATATTCCAGAACACTGCTGCTGCTGCTGCTGCTGCTTTTTTTTTTATGTCGGGAGACATGTCAAGCAAGGCAAAACATGCGCTGTCAAGGGTGTAGGGTGGAGTGTTCCACACTAAAAACTAGTTGTTTGGTGACAGTCACGGCATGTCAAGGCTGTCAAGGGTTGAAAGTGAAGACCACATTTCTCGGCAGTAGAGCAACAACGGTGATGATCGGACGAGAAGAGGAAGACCATCATCGCACACAACTAAAAAAGCAACCAGCACACACACCACCATCACCAGCAAACACCACAACGACGACCATCACCACCACCGCCACCACCCCTGCCCCACGAGCCGCAGGAGCACCAGAAGTTGTTGTTGCTCGTAGTGGCTGGTGGTGGTTGGTGGTGGCTTCGTCCCGTGGTTTGGTGGTGGTTCCTGGTACGCACTCGTTCAGCAGCAGCAGCATTTTTTTTTTTTTGTCCATCCCATTCATTATCTGCTGCTGCTGCTGCAGAAAACAAAAAGACAATAAAACACGATTTCTGAAATGATACAGATTTTACGAAATACGAGCAAAAAGACAATACAAATAAAAACGAATTCTGAAATGATTCAGATTTCTTAGTTTGCATTTTTCTCTGTACAAGGTTTTTGCGCTGACACGCATCGCTTAACAATAAATGTTGGTGGGTGGTGTTGGTGATTGTAGGACTACCAGCCCAGGGACCAACCGACCTGATACCTGATACAGATTTTACAAAATACGAGCAAAAAGATCATACAACAAAAACGAATTATGAAATGATTCAGATGTATTTGTTTACTGGTACATTTTTCTCTGTACTCGTACAAGGTTTTTGCGCTGACACGCATCGCTTAATTAACAGTAAATGTTGGTGGGTGGTGTTGGTGATTGTGGGACTACCAGCCGAGGGACCAACCGACCAACCCAGTAAATCTCTCACCCACCACGCACACCCATCAATTACCTGCCGGTCAGTAAAAAAAGGTTCATGTGCTGACCCAAATCGCTTAGAATAAAAAACGATCCCATCAATGACAATTAATTGCAGGAACACAGCAAAAAGAGAAGAGCCGCCAACGCAGTAGCTTAATGCAGTTAGGAGTTTGACCACTTGAAGGCGTCTGTCACGCTCCTCATTCCCACCGTTCTTGTATGTCGACCTTCGATACTAATAGCTGTTATTAATAGTACTGCTGTAGGAGTTATCAGATGATACTCTGCTCTGCTTACTGCACTGCAGCGTAGTATCTCTGTGTCGTAGTTTTGTGACCACATAACTGGTACCTCTCTAGGATGAAGAGCCGGCACGGACACTGGGTGTGCTGGATGTCGACGGGTAGACTGGAAGTTTTAATGTGAAGAACACACACACACTCCAAAGCTCTCCTCGCAGACCATCCTGTTTATAACCTTCTCGCTTAGAGGCGCTCTAACCACTTGGTTGGGTACAGTATATAATCGTAACTAGGGATGTACATCAACTCTTTTTCGGGGTTGATTTGATTGTTGATAAATTTGTCCAAATCGTGTCGATTTAATCATGACTAGTTGATTAATATCAACACAATCAACTGCACGATGGTATGATTAATAATCATGATTATCGGTTGATTATTGATGCTTTTCACGGTTACATCTCAAAACGCCTCTTTTTTATTCAATAATAATCAACTAATCATGATTAATTTCATTAATCAACTATTCATTGATTCAGTAATTTGTGGCAATGTGCGCGGGAGGCACATTTTTTTACGGTTAGGGCCGTTTCTAAACGAGTATGAAATAAATTCAATTTGGAAAAAAGAAAATTCAAATACGCTTTTAATTGGTCAACACACGCAGCAGCATCAAAGATTAGGATCTTGGGGTATAATCAATTTGAATTGGACGAAAAAACCAAAGAGGTCTCAGGGCCCGTATTAACGAGTATGAAATAAATTCAATTTGGAAAAAAGAAAATACAAATACGCTTTTCATTGGTCAACACACGCACCAGCATCAAAAATTAGGATCTTGGGCATAAAAATTGGTGCTGGTGCGTGTGTTGACCAATGAAAAGCGAATTTTTATTTTTATTTTTCCAAATGTGGTTTATTTGTATTTTGTTACTGTTACGGGAGTGGGCAAATGTGGTAAGAAGGGTACTCAGAACCCACGATGGACCCAAAAACCACACATCCCCCCTAAGGGCCCGAATTAACGAGTATAAAATAAATCCAATTTGGGAAAAAATAAAATTCAAATTCGCTTTTCATTGGTCAACACACGCACCAGCACCAACTATTATGCCCCAAGATCCTAATCTTTGGTGCTGGTGCGTGTGTTGACCAATGAAAAGCGGATTTTTTTTTTTTTTTTTTTTCCAATTTTTTTTTTTCTTCTTCGTTAAAACAGCTTTTTGTTTTTTTTTCCTTAGGGCCCGTTTTAACGAAGAAGAAAAAATTCAATTTGGAATTTTTTTTATTCAAATCCGCTTTTCATTGGTCAACACACGCACCAGCACCAAATATTATGCCCCAAGATCCTAATATTTGGTGCTGGTGCGTGTGTTGACCAATTAAAAGCGGATTTGATTTTTTTTTTTCCAAATGGATTTTTTTTCTTCTTCGTTAAAACGGGCCTGGCTTTTTGGAAAAAAAAATCAAATCCGCTTTAATTGGTCAACATGTTGACCAATGAAAAGCGAATTTGAATTTATTTTTTTCCAAATTGAAATCATTTTATACGCGTTAATATGGGCTCTTAGGGCCCGTATTAACGAGTACAAAATAAATCCAATTTGGAAAAAATAAAATTCAAATACGCTTTTAATTGGTCAACACACGCACCAGCATCAAAGATTAGGATCTTGGGGTCTAATCAATTTGAATTGGACGGAAAAACCAAGAAGGTCCCAGGACCTTCTTTTCCAAAGAATTCAAATCAAATTGAGGAGTTGGCCCGACTTGGACCGGCATGTCCACGGTGGGCAAACGCCCCCGGTACAATCTGGTCATTTCTTGGTGGCATCGATGACCACGACCGAGGCGACAACACGTGAACCACAACCCGAGGCCACCGGGACAACAGCCGCGCCCACGCCTATAGACAATAGCACAGCGTACCCCGGCGGTGGCGCCTCAAAACCAATCATGGCGGTCGCAATCCCAACTTTTCAACCAGCTCGATGCTCCAACCCGATCAAAAACCGAGCGATCGACCCAAAAACAGCATGATACGCTCAAGACTTCGATAACACAATCGCCGCCCCTGTCTCGCCCGTGGCGTTCCGGGGATCCCTACGCCCACCCAGGAGACCCTGAGAGCGATAGCTTCCTAGCCTGGGCGGTCAAAAGCAAAAGTATGCTGGCGGCGGCGCGCACGCGTCGACGCATGCTTTCCCTCTCGTCTCCTCTCGTCGATTTTTTTCACCTGGGCGCTGTGACGCATGCTGCGTTTTTTCGATTTCATAAATATTTGAACGAGCAATTCACTATTCCCCATAGGACGCAAACCAGTTTTTTTTGCGAAATCACATTCAAATAGGATTTTATTTTCCAAATTGAATTTTTGCTGTCTTCGTTAAGATGGGCCCGAATTAACGAGTATAAAATAAATTCAATTTGGAAAAAATCAAATTCAAATTCGCTCTTCATTCGCCAACACACGCACCAGCACCAAATATTATGCCCCAAGATCCTAATCTTTGGTGCTGGTGCGTGTGTTGACCAATGAAAATCGGATTATAAATACTTATTTTTTCTTCTTCGTTAAAACGCGCCCTAAGGCTGTTTCTTAAGGAAGTTCGATTTGTTTCAGTTCGATTTGTTTTTTTCAGCTCATTATTGATGTTTTTGACCGGGAACGCGGGCTAATCGGCCGTGCGCTTCTCGGGATGAGTGCGCCCAACATCTCAGAGGTATCCAACGCAAAAATCCGCTTCTCCATCGAAGCATTTTCAAGTTCTTGAGGTATGTGGCATTTCGAATAATATCCAACAAATAACATTCCAGAGGCACAAACTATTCAAAATTCCCGTAATTTCTGACTGGAAAGTACCTTCAAATTGTATTTGATGTCGATTGTTCGATTTGTGAAAAAGCTGGATATTTCAAACTGCTTCGATGGAGAAGCGGATTTTTTCGCGGGGTACCTGTGGGATGGTAGAAGAATGCATTCCGAGAAGCGCACGACCCTTTCGACGGCGTTCCGGGTCAAAAACATCAATAAATGGCCGAAAAAAACAAATCGAACTGAAACAAATCGAACTTCCTTAAGAAACAGCCTAAGGGCCCATATTAACGAATAAAAAATAAATTCAATTTGGAAAATAGAAAATTCAAATTCGCTTTTCATTGGTCTAAACTTGCACCACCACCAAAGATTAGGATTATGGGCTATATTCTATTTGAATTGGACGGAAAAAACCAAGGCTTATCACGGTACTCGATAATCGAGACGGGACGGGACGGTACTGTTTTTACTTGTTTGGCGGAAAAAAAAATGAAGACGGGACGGGACGGGACGGTAAAATGACGACCAAACAGGTTTTTGAGACGGGACGGGACGGGACGGTTGGTGTACAATTTCTCAACGGGACGGGACGGTAATTTCAACGGGGTAGATTTTCACGACGGGACGGGACGGTAAAATTCAACGGATTGTTTTTCCACGACGGGACGGGACGGTAAATATAATTTTTCACGACGGGACGGGACGGTAAAAATAATTTTTCACGACGGGACGGGACGGTAAATATTTTTCTTGACGGCGGGAAGAGACGGCACGGGATCATTGGATCAGAACAGTTGTTGTTGCTCCAGAGGAACAAAAGAAAAGAAACACTCGTACGAATCGTACGTAAACAGAAAGCCATCTTGAAATGCGTATTCCCATAATAAATTATATACCGGCACGGCGAAATCACACCGAATTACCTTGCAATTTACAAATTACGCTACGAACTCGTACATATTTACATAATAGTACAGAGCAATCCTCATCATGCTTCGTCCACAGAAATAACCTTGCCAGCCGCAGCGTTTTGAACAGTGACTGATGCGGCAGCCTCCACGTCGCAGTTAGCCTTTAACGCCGCTACATCCTGGAGAACTTTCGCTAGCCCGGGGATCAAGTGCGAGTTGAGCTTGAGCAGCATCATCGTTTCGATTTTGTCAGTCCCAAGGGAGGTGCGCAGTTGGCTAACGACTGCCGAAAGAGCAGATAAGTTGTTCCTTTCTGCTTGACAACTGGTGGTGTCGATCCCCAGGTACAGTCGAGCCAACAGTCCGACATGTGGCCAGCGAGCCGACACTACCACCCCCCCCGTCTTGGCGTCTACTACTGTATGTACATCCATCGTAAATTCGTAAATTCAAATTTTTGTTGTTTCATTATTTCATATTTTGATATTTTGATGTTTCATATTTCGGAATTTTCGTATTTCGTAATTCCGTAAATTCGTAAATTCGTATCACTTAAATTTAATTTTAATGTATTACCAGTGTGAAAAAACAAATTTTGTAAATTCGTAGATTCTTGGTGGGAATGACGGGAAGAGACAACGGGCAAATGTGAATCTTGGCGGGAGAGACAAGTTTTGTCGGCGGGACGGGACGGTAAAGACAACGGCGCATGACGGGACGGGACGGTAAATTACATTATCTCGACGGGACGGGACGGTAATTTTCAACGGGAGCGATTTTCTTGACGGGACGGGACGGTAAAGTTCAACGGGGCAGATTTCGATGACGGGACGGGACGGTAAATTTCAACGGTTGGAGATTTGTTGGCGGGACGGGACGGGACGGGATTTGACGGGACGACGGGAACAGTTTAACGACGGTTTAACCGTCCCGTCCCGCCGTTACCGTCGTTACCGTCCCGCCAAAATACCGTGATAAGCCTTGAAAAAAAACCAAGAAGGTCCCAGGACCTTCTTTTCCAAAGAATTCAAATCAAATTGAGGAGTTGGCCCGACTTGGACCGGCATGTCCACGGTGGTCAACCGCCCCCGGTACAATCTGGTCATTTCTTGGTGGCATCGATGACCACGACCGAGGCGACAACACGTGAACCACAACCCGAGGCCACCGGGACAACAGCCGCGCCCACGCCTATAGACCATAGCACAGCGTAACCCGGCGGTGGCGCCTCAAAACCGATCATGGCGGTCGCAATCCCAATTTTTCAACCAGCTCGATGCTCCAACCCGATCAAAAACCGAGCGATCGACCCAAAAACAGCATGATACGCTCAAGACTTCGATAACACCATCGCCGCCCCTGTCTCGCCCGTGGCGTTCCAGGGATCCCTACGCCCACCCAGGAGACCCTGAGAGCGATAGCTTCCTAGCCTGGGCGGTCAAAAGCAAAAGTATGCTGGCGGCGGCGCGCACGCGTCGACGCATGCTTTCCCTCTCGTCTCCTCTCGTCGATTTTTTTCACCCTGGGCGCTGTGATGCATGCTGCGTTTTTTCGATTTCATAAATATTTGAACGAGCAATTCACTATTCCCCATAGGACGCAAACCAGTTTTTTTTTGCGAAATCACATTCAAATAGAATTTCATTTTCCAAATTGATTTTTTGCTGTCTTCGTTAAGATGGGCCCGAATTAACGAGTATAAAATAAATTCAATTTGGAAAAAATCAAATTCAAATTCGCTCTTCATTCGCCAACACACGCACCAGCACCAAATATTATGCCCCAAGATCCTAATCTTTGGTGCTGGTGCGTGTGTTGACCAATGAAAATCGGATTATAAATACTTATTTTTTCTTCTTCGTTAAAACGCGCCTAACATCACAATACGCCCCTTTTTTTCCCAAAATTGATCAACCAATCATGATTATGTCCAATAATCAACTATTAATACTACTGTAATCATGACTATTAATAGTTGATTTATAATCAACAATCAACAAGAATTAATCACATCACGTGATTAAAATGAATCACCAAAAATAATCATAATCAACACGTGAATATGAGTTGATGGTTGATGTACATCCCTAATGTGAACTCTCGGGAAACAACTTCCGCTGCCGCCGCCACCGCTCCCCCCCCTGCCCGTCGCCTCTTCCCTGCTGCCACCCCGTCGCCTCTTCCCTGCTGGCGTATATACAGGTGCCGCAAGCAAAGGGTGTGTACAGCAGTCAGTAGTATTTTAGTAGCACGTAGAGCTCATGGCAGGCAACAGCAGAGTCCAACTAGAAGACGCGCGGGGCCGACCACATCAGCATCAAAAGAAGAAGCAGGCAAGCTTTCGCAAGGAGCACCGCAGACAGGAGGATTCCGGATCAGCGGCAGCAGGCGGAGGAGAAGGAGGAGGAGGAGGAGGAAACCACCATCATCACCATAGTTATGGTTTGGGAAAAGTCGCCCCCACCACCACGACGAAGCGAGATCGCACGAGACGCGTGCTGCGCCGAGGGCTGGCCGTCGCGTCTATTGGCCTTGGTTTGGCTGGAATTTCCTGGGTTGTAGGGACGCTGCTGTGGGGTCGACACAGGGGTAGGTATCGGGTGCGACCCACGGACTCCCCGGGATTTTGGGGTTTTCAAAGCCGAGGGCCCGTCACCGCGGAAAGTAACCGCTGCGCCGATCTGGACATGTCCGTGTTCGCGAAAGCGATGACTTGCGGGTCGCCCTTGTCTTACCCGTGCTTCGAGCATCACCGATGCACACCGCAGGAGGAGGGTGGTAGCGGCACGGGTATGTATGTTTACGACGAGGAGTGCTCGCTGGCGGACAGCGAGTTCTTGTCCGTGGATGGGAAGACGAGGGACGGGGAGAAGTTGGGGCCTCACGACGTGGCGTGGTTCTGGAGACGAGCTTTGAAGGAGGCGGGTCTATTGGCGGAGACGTACGAGTCGGCTTGCATGTTTATTCACGTGAGCTGGGTGGGGGTCAAGCCTTGCGCTGCGGAGGCGCCTCTTTGGAACGGCGGGGCGAACCACGTGATGGTCGACTTCAGCGACAAGGGGAGGTGAGAGGGGTTTGTTTGTGGTTTGCGTGATTTTTTTGTTTCTACACGGCAGTTATTACTGCTGTAGTATTAATAGCAGTCGTATAATATGTACGTATGTATGTATACTCGAAGTATAGACATATATATGCACTCCTGGTGTACACTGCTGTATATACGTGGTGTAATATATATATGTATATATGTAGGTATTGTATACGTACTGCTGCTGCTGTTCTAAGCTAAACCGCGTGGGCTGCGTACAGCAGTATGGGCCCGTCAGCAGAAAAAACACGTGATCTGAGCAAGCCTTGTTGTTCTCACTTTAATGAACTGATCGCGAAAAGAAAGTTCGTGGTCACAGGACCAAAAGACTCTGGGAGTAGGAGAATACCCCAGGGAAAATAAAACAATCAATAGAATTCAAGGGCTAGTCGAGTCGATACCTTGCCGCACGATCTACCATTTCGTTTCTGCATTCATCGTCATCGACAGCTGTATCAGTACGGCCGCCCCTGCCCCCCCCCTTCCCCCCTTCCTTGTCGCCTCTCTTGGCGCTACTTTTAATAATATGGTCGCCCCGGTGGTCTAACTGGTAGCCACGAAGCCTGTAGGGCCGGATGTCGAGGGTTCGATTCTCCCCATGGGGGTTTTTATTCTCAAATGACACCGACTGTCGAGAGCGCATATTATAGCGTGGGTAAGCAAAATTCGACGAGAGTTGACAGGGAAGGAAGTGCTGAAATCTTCTCGCGATAAAAACGCAAAGCAAGAACCGTAGTGGGGGAGGAGGGAGAGGAGCCTACTTTGTGACCCCGGATCTGAGTTACGGCGAGGGAGGGAGAAAGACGGAAGTGCGAAGATAATAAATGGGATGGACAAAAAAAACAAAACAAAAAATGATTCGGAGTCAATCCACATCGGTTCTATTTTCTTCACAATTTATTTGTACTCACCTTCGCCGTCGATTTGTTTCCTATTTTAGTTAAGGCGATTTGCGTAGCCGAAAATCTTTTAATGGTGGATCGGCCGAGCAGTCTATGAAGTGCAGGGGCTGTGGGGTCTGTAGGTGTGATTACTGGGTGGGTCGGTTGGTCTCTGGATTGGTTGTCCCACCACCACCACCACAATACCACCCACCAACAACCTTTTTTGGTTTAGGCGATGCGCGTCATCGAACAAACCTTGTACGCATAGTGGGTCGGTGGGTAGAGGTCTACGTAGATAGGTGGGTGGCTGCGTCGGCGCGCGAGCGAGGGGTTGTATACCAGGTCGTATTCCTTTTTGTTTTCTTACGTACCAGATATACAGTAGTAGTACGGGACACCTAATAAGAAACAGGAAATATGGTCCAGCCTGGATTTCTTATTTGATGTAGGGTGCTTTCTACACTAGTTTCAAGATAACGACGCCCGCATTTCGTACTTTCCTCGAAATCTCGGCCTGGCTTCCTTATTGACCTGTTTTTTACTATTATTAGCTGTCCTGTACCTATATGGGCTACGTCGTATATATGACCCTCCACAAATGGAGGGGCATAGCCCATAGTCCTGTACTGCTGCAGCCGCCGTAAATCCGCCCTGCGAGGCAAAGTTTGAGAACCTGCCTCGCTCAAAAATGCACTTGAAAGCCAGTGGAAACCCACACAAATTGAGTCCATTTCATCACAACTTGGCAGCCACTTGGCACACACAAGCAACAAGCAACCAACAACCACAAGCAACTACGCTGTCGCTACTGCTGCTCTACACACAACACCCAGCAGCAGAGGCATACAGCTGGCACGCAGCCATACCGCTGGCGCTCATAGCATCAAATGAAGCAGGTAGTTGGCATTTGGGCGTTGTTCGAAGACGAATTCTCGCGGAACCAATAAAACACTCGGAAGCAGCAGAGACAGCAGCACAGCAAGCCTTTATCCCTCCGTCTCTTTTCGCTCACACTTGACCAACGGTTTGTATTATCTTCATCAATGTATAGAAAGAGAGGTTTGTCCCTCCACTTGATTCGTACTTAATACATACCAGTGTTGTCTGCCGTATGATACATATACCCTCGTCCCACCCGGACCTGAGCCCTTCAAACTTAAGGCTCAGGTCCGGGTGGGACCAGGGTGTCAAGCGCGAGCATCGTGTTATCGTGAGTCAGCGTACTTCGCCGGCTGGATAATCGGTACTGCTGCTGCTGTACAAGTGCCTCTCTTTCTATACGTATGATACATATATAGATGCAGATAATGAAAAACATGTTTCTCTTTCTATACATTGATGAAGATCACATAAACCGTTGGTCAAGTGTTTGTTGCTGATACTGCTGTAGACTTCTTATAATAAAAATGTTTCTTAGGGAAGTTCGATTTGTTTCAGTTCGATTTGTTTCCTTCGGCCATTTATTGATGTTTTTGACCCGGAACGCCGTCGAAAGGGTCGTGCGCTTCTCGGAATGCATTCCCCTTCCATCCCACAGGTATCCAACGCAAAAATCCGCTTCTCTATCGAAGCAGTTTGAAATATTCAGCTTTTTCTCAAATCGAACAATAGACATCAAATACAATTTGAAGGTACTTTCGAGTCAGAAATTACGGAAATTTTGAATAGTTTGTGCTTCTGGAATGTTATTTGTTGGATATTATTCGAAATGCCACATACTAGTGCCTGGTATCACTATAGGGGTACCCTATATATACCCCCTATACGATATGATATCTCCATAGTACTTAGTCATGTTTTTTTTGGCCGGAAGGTGATAAATATATCGTACAGTATCACATCGCTATATATAGGGGCTTCCAGCCATATAGGCCTATATAGCTATATGTGATATTTGGTATATGATATATAGGACCGCTATCAAGTAATATATAGGCGTATATAAGGTGATATAAGTTGATATATTGGCCTATATAAGCTTATACAAGTTGATATATCGTCCAATATCAGGTGAAATACGTCATATAAGCCACCCCGATATACACTACCAGGTACGTGCGTATATCACAATTTGCTCTATTGATGATGTATCTGTATCTTTCGGATGGTATATTTTAGGTGGAATATATCGCTGTACGTATGACACTGCTGTTGTACGTAATGAGTACGTCTGAAAGACGAGAACGCCGAAAACCTCATTTTCCTACACTCTAACCGGCACCACCTACCTGTGGTAGTGCAGCCCACCACGGCTGTGTTCTTGTCTTGGAATTGGTGCTGTAGTAGTAGCAGTTAAGATGGAGCAGGTTCGGCACGTGCTTCTCGTAGTGAAGTGGGGGCGGGAGGTAGCTATAAAATAGTGTGAGGTGCTTCTCTTTGTCACAGGATAAAGTGCATTTTCTCGCGTTTTAGGAGTATTGCTCGTCCCTCCAGTTTATGTTGTTTAGTATAATTCGCTGTAATTTGTCTTGTTCTGGTCTCTTGCGTTTTCGTTTTGGGTATTCCGGTTGTAGTCGGTGGGACCTGGTGACCTATGACATGGATCAGGGGGGTCGCTTTATGTACGCGAGGGAAAATATTATTGAATCAAAACATGAACCTGGAACGTGGTACTTTGTGCACCGGCAGTGATGCACACAATCCTGTGGTGCGTCATCGCGATATACTACTGTTTGTTGTTGTTGTCTGCATTGCACCACACCAATACATGTACTTGAACTTCGCGGAGAAGGGGTTGCTGTATCAGCATTCATGCACACTGTGCAGTACGTAACAGGCAAAGATCGTCAAGTACCGATCCAGTGCGGTACCAGCGTGAAACAGGTCCCAACCACGACCGACAAAGTCTGATGATGTGACAGGATGATACGTGTATGTATGTGGTTGGCAGAAGAACACGATATCGATATATATATATAGGGCAGATAGCGAGTGATATATCACATTATATCAGTTATATGATATAGCACAAGATATACAGGGTATATCACACGATATACAGGGTATATCACATGATATATGCATGATATATCACATTATATATAATATGCCCTGCATATACCACATTTCATATGGGTATATCGAAAAACGCTGGGGTATATGGACTTGACTAAAAAATCGCAACTTATAGTACTTAGTCATGTTTTTTTAGGGGGTATATATACAGTAGGTATCATATACCCCCCCGATTTTAATATATAGGGTATATCAGGCACTACCCAAACAGATTACCCATTCCAGATTGAAACATGCTTTGCTGGAGAAGCGGTTTTTTGCGTTGGATACCTCTGAGATGTTGGGCGCACTCATCCCGAGAAGCGCACGGCCGATTAGCACGCGCTCCCGGTCAAAAACATCAATAATGGGCTAAAAAAAACAAATCGAACTGAAACAAATCGAACTTCCTTAAGAAACAGCTAAGTGAGAAAAAAATCAGCAACAAACAAACAAACACGAAATAGGGCGAAAAGGCCAATCAACCACAACATCGTCGAGTGAAACAAATTGCCAACAGCGAAACGCATGGACAATGGACAACGACCCCAAAATGCAAACACAAATCGTCAACCATTAAATAAAAGAATACAAAAAGTTTTTATTAAGGGCAACAACCAAAAACGGGTACACCCGCTCCGGTCGGAGTCAAAAACGGGTACATAATGGAATCGAGTCAAAACAACACATCCCACGAGCCATCACGGGATAGATTGGCCAAAACCACATCGTGCCCGTTTCTGAGGGATAGTGACAACCAGGCACACTTGTCGGCGCCCAACTATACACTTAAACGTGTCCACATTATGTTTGGAGGGCTCAGGTCCGGGTGGGATCGGAAGCAGGGCCGAGGGTCAGGGGTATTTAGAGGCTGGCGGCAAGCATGTATGTGTGTTTAACTTGGTCTCAGCGTCTATTAATAGCTTAAATGCACCCTATACTACAGCAAAGCAGTCGTATTACAGTAAAAACACATACCAGGTACGAGTACACTCGTATGTTGGTACTGCTGGGTATACATACGACAACATATCATACATAGGTGGACGGTCGTATCATTCTGAAGAAGTACGTTCCCAGATGCGTAAAATGGTTAATAGAGTTCAAGTGAATTGTGAAAAGGCTTGGAAGAAAATGAAAGGGCCAAAATGAAACAACGAAAGAGCGGGCGCAGACGTAGTGGAGAGCGAGGCACACTCTAGGCAAGTGGTTTAAGCAAAATTAATAACCAAAAACGGTTGAAAGCCACCAAGCATAATAGACATTTACACAGTTGTACCCGGGACATTATCTCTCAAAAATGGGTACAATTTTGTTTTGGTCAATCGCGTGGCTCGCTGGGTGTGTTTTTTACTTGGTCCCAGGGTGTACCCGTTTTTGAGTGAAAAACGACCGGGTATACCCGTTTTTGGTTATCGCCCTTTTATTAATGGCCATAATCAGGTATACTTGGTCACTTTATAGGTAAGCTAAAACCAAGTGCAAATCACACTCCAAGACACACCCCTCGCCCCTCATTGGCCAGCCTCACATCGTACGTACCTGATTCTGGCGAATATATTATATGTTACCTGGTGTACAGTATATGCACCCAAGTGCGCCTATTTTGCTTGCTACTTGACTGCCTATGTATATACATACATGTCTACGTGTCTTATCACACGGAACTCGAACTTAGTTTGGAATTGTAATAAAAAAAATGACATATCATACTGGCTGTGTACGTAGCAATTTTTCCTAAATCCCATCTTGGTTTGTTTTTAATTTCCACCCCAGGCACCAGGCACCAGGTATTATATATACCTACATATGGCATGCAGCAGTCGCACAGTACCAACTTGGTATATATAGTCCGTGCATGGCAATATGTGCAGTCAGGGTTTGGACGATAACGTGTGCAATACAACGAATCATATGATATTACGAACAGGATCGTGATCAGCAGGGCTGAGGGAGCATAACGTTTTTCTTCATTTTGTTTTTCCCGCACACTAAAATCGAGAGAGTTGTCCCTACCCCTCGCCCAAAATCTACAATTTCTCGACGAAATCATTAATTAGTAGGTGGCAAACTTTCGTTTTTCGCGAAAAACAAATCACGGGAGGAACGAGTCAGTGTATCATACGTATTGGTGAGAGGAAGCGTTTCCCGCACTCTCAATGCTCTATTTGGAAATCAAAAAGTGCGTTCCCACGGAGAAGTGCCTGTCGTAGATGGCATTGCATTGTCTGCTCTGCTTACTGCATTGCAGCGTAGTATCTCTGTGCCGTAGTTTTGTGACCACATAACTGGTATCTCTCTATGTAGGATGAAGAATCGGCACAGACACTGGGTGTGCTGGATGTCGACGGGTAGAAAGGGACGACACACACACACGACAATCGCTACGGANCTTCCAGCACCAATCAACTGCCGTAAATCTCGTTCCAAGTGGGCCGTTCGGTTCTGCTGAACAAGGATTACTGTTTTGACACATACGCTTCCTCTTTACAAATTTACGGACAGCTTGGAACGCTTGGAATCTGTTCGGTGTTTTTGTTTCTCAATATCCAATCAGCACCACTTTTTCAGGCAAATAATTTTACGTTCGTTCCGTTCCAATACCCGCGAAGTGAAGTTAAGACACGCCCTGAAAAGGCTTGGAAGAAAATGAAAGGGCCAAAATGAAACAACGAAAGAGCGGGCGCAGACGTAGTGGAGAGCGAGTCACACTCTAGGCAAGTGGTTTAAGCAAAATTAATAACCAAAAACGGTTGAAAGCCACCAAGCATAATAGACATTTACACAGTTGTACCCGGGACATTATCTCTCAAAAATGGGTACAATTTTGTTTTGGTCAATCGCGTGGCTCGCTGGGTGTGTTTTTTACTTGGTCCCAGGGTGTACCCGTTTTTGAGTGAAAAACGACCGGGTATACCCGTTTTTGGTTATCGCCCTTTTATTAATGGCCATAATCAGGTATACTTGGTCACTTTATAGGTAAGCTAAAACCAAGTGCAAATCACACTCCAAGACACACCCCTCGCCCCTCATTGGCCAGCCTCACATCGTACGTACCTGATTCTGGCGAATATATTATATGTTACCTGGTGTACAGTATATGCACCCAAGTGCGCCTATTTTGCTTGCTACTTGACTGCCTATGTATATACATACATGTCTACGTGTCTTATCACACGGAACTCGAACTTAGTTTGGAATTGTAATAAAAAAAATGACATATCATACTGGCTGTGTACGTAGCAATTTTTCCTAAATCCCATCTTGGTTTGTTTTTAATTTCCACCCCAGGCACCAGGCACCAGGTATTATATATACCTACATATGGCATGCAGCAGTCGCACAGTACCAACTTGGTATATATAGTCCGTGCATGGCAATATGTGCAGTCAGGGTTTGGACGATAACGTGTGCAATACAACGAATCATATGATATTACGAACAGGATCGTGATCAGCAGGGCTGAGGGAGCATAACGTTTTTCTTCATTTTGTTTTTCCCGCACACTAAAATCGAGAGAGTTGTCCCTACCCCTCGCCCAAAATCTACAATTTCTCGACGAAATCATTAATTAGTAGGTGGCAAACTTTCGTTTTTCGCGAAAAACTAATCACGGGAGGAACGAGTCAGTGTATCATACGTATTGGTGAGAGGAAGCGTTTCCCGCACTCTCAATGCTCTATTTGGAAATCAAAAAGTGCGTTCCCACGGAGAAGTGCCTGTCGTAGATGGCATTGCATTGTCTGCTCTGCTTACTGCATTGCAGCGTAGTATCTCTGTGCCGTAGTTTTGTGACCACATAACTGGTATCTCTCTATGTAGGATGAAGAATCGGCACAGACACTGGGTGTGCTGGATGTCGACGGGTAGAAAGGGACGACACACACACACGACAATCGCTACGGAGTAACGTTGTGTTAGGGCGTTATGCGTTATGGCTAACACTACCACCCTGAGAACTGCAGTAGTAAAAAAAAAAAAAAAAATGTACATAAAACACACAATGTTAGGGTGTTAAACCCTTTTAGAACTGCAGTCCCGTTATGGGGACAAACCACTCTAATTCTAAGTAATGTGTCCCCAAAACGGGACTGCAGTTCTAAAAGGGTTAACTTAAGCCTGTAACACTTCCTACATAATACCATTACGTTAAGGGGCCCCTTCGGACAAAAAATATATGAACAAATGAAAATAAATTCCGTTTTTATTTGTTCAGTTGCAATTCTATTTCTGGTGTAATTTCCACATTTTCGTGACTCCCTACGGAAAAACACATTTCTCCAGTTCTAATGCTCAGAATTTCGACCAATGAGTAGTTTCAGAGAGCCTAGATCATGCTCAACATTTGTGTCTCGGGAGGCATATCGATCAGACGCCTTGTTCATCACGAAAAGTGCCGCTTACTCGAAAACGACTCGCCATACCCCTGGTACTCAAGAAGGATTTGAAAATAGCTGTTTCTCCGGCTGCTGGTTCTATTTTAACTCAGGTTTTCGACGAGGACGCCGAGCACTAGTAGGTGAACGTACCTGAGCCTCTTGTTCGACCGTCCGTAGCGTCCTACGTGGCCACAGCAGAGTGTAGATACCAAACAGGAGCTCCGAAACGATCATAATCTTGCTGCGGAGCACTTTCGTTTCGTGATGCAAACACAGCAATGTTTGCCCTCCCTTGCAGATCCAAGAGCCCCATTACCTCCTAGAGACTATAACCAACAAGCTACGTATACGTTGGTCGGTCGAAGGTCTGAGCATTATAACTGGAGCTATGTCGTTTTCCGTAAGGAGTACTGATATGGTGTTATTATACCAGAAATAGCATTGCTGCTGAAAAAAAACGAAAAATATATACGAGTACCAGGTATTTTTCAACACTCAAGTCCTCTTTTTTTTTCAAATACCGAAGGGGCCCCTTAACCCTTTTAGGACTGCAGTCCCGTTTTGGGGACAAACCACTCTAATTCTAAGTAATTTGTCCCCAAAACGAGACTCCAGTCCTATAAGGGTTAAGTCGCGTGCTACGATAGAGGTAGCACATTTTAACTGAATCTTTTTTCTAAATGACGGGGCTCCTTAACCCTTTTAGAACTGCAGTCCCGTTTTGGGGACAAACCAGTCTAATTCTAAGTATTTTGTCCCCAAAACGGGACTCCAGTCCTATAAGGGTTAAACCCAAAATCGTCGTTTTTTTTTTTTTGTCGCACTATTATTGTTTTATACTTAACCCTTACAGGACTGGAGTCCCATTTTGGGGACACGTTACTTAGAATTTGAGTGGTTTGTCCCCGAAACGGGACTTCAGTCCTAAAAGGGTTAAGGCCACGGAATTGTTCATCGGGTGTAGAGCACTTTTGTTTCGGTCCAAAAACAATTTTCGGTTGAGGTATAGAACGCCTCAAGTGTTCGCTTTTCAGGAAAAGTATAGTGCACCTCTCTATACCCGTAGCATGCGCCGTCAGAAGTCAGAGAATTGACGAATTATAATCACAGCAATTATCAACAAGGTATTTCTCGATTTGCATCTACCCTCCTGCAGTGTATAGATGGATACCTGGTACCTATGCAAATTAATAGTAGGTAGCTCTCCCTGTTGATGGACTTTGCTTGCGTTTTGTTTTTTGGTCCTAGTTTTCGTTTTTGGTTTGCTTTGTGGGTCGTCAATTTCCTCTTGTTGTCCCTTTATTCCTTTGCCCCCCCTTCCCCCCCCCCTTTTTTCCTTTTGCCCTTTCGTCTTTTCGTCTTTCATTATTTTTCTTTCTCCTTTTCTCTTTCCTTTTCCCTTCGGATTTGTTCCTTTTTCCTTTGGATTGGTTTCATTTTCTTTCGGTTGAGATGTACGATGTGCCACAACACAGCAGTCGTATCATACGTAGTTATGATGTATACATATCCCACTGCGTTGTGCGTTGCATATATGTTGTGTATTATTCCACCTGGGGTTTTCTTCCACTCCAGGGGGTTTTCGGAGTCTGTCCTGTGACTACGGCCTATCATATATTTTTCGCGAGAACAATATCACAACGGGAATTAAGTTCAGCAATAAATAGTACGGGTGGCGATTTTTAAATCCATCCACGGTAGAATCCAGAGGCCACTGCAGGCGACAAAAACAACAATGTATGGATAACTAACTACAGCGATGCCCGCGAAAGTAAAGGCAGTTATCGAATGCTACTTATCAGGCCTATTTTATTGGTTTAAAACCATCCCCGAAGCTTTTAGGGTAGATACACACACTCATTTATAAACCCGATGTTTAATGTTTTGATCCACATCCCACATAATAAATACACTTTTTTTGGTTTCCCCCCTTTTAGACCAGATCGATATAACTTCGTCCATACTCAACGTTTTTGTCCACGTGATGAATTATTACGATGCCCTTGATAAACGCTCCCAGAGGTGTTCAGACGTCGTTTCAATTTGAGCCGATCTTCGAATAATTTTGAGTTTTCCCCCTTTTGAATATCAAGTTACCATCTTGTCCATTCTAACGAATGCACCCACGACGAAAACTAAAATTTCCAAAAACAGCTCCAATCGAAGTAAGTTCTGAACAACTCTCGTTGCATCTGCGAAAAACATCACAAAATAATACAGCACTGCAAAAAATACCAATACTTGAGGAAGTTGTGGCTGTATTAAGGTATTCAGCGTCATGGCTGGATCCACTATGTGTCACTGCTGTATAATTGATCCCGACACGAATTCCGAGTAATTTCCCCCCACGACGTATGATATGTGCAGTTGATGTATGATATGTGCAGTTGATGTATGGCAAACGGTTTAGGACCATTCTTATCGAGCAGCTTTTCCCCATAATTTCCAATATTTTTTTCCAAAAAAATAGGAAAAAGAGGAAATATTGAAAAAAAAATGGAAAAATATTGGAAATTCTTCAGAGGGCAAAATGTTTGGAAGGCTTCGCGTTCCAATAAATAGGGGAAAACAATGGAAAAAATGGAAATCTAGATATTGCGCGAAAACAAAAATGGAAATTTTGGAAAAGTATGGCTCCGATAAGAATTACCCTTAGCGCTAACTCTCTTAACCCGTAGGCCCCACTGTATGCGCAGTAGTATCCCGAGTTAAGAGAACCCCGTCACACGCCGAAACGAGCGCTCTTATTCATACTTCTCAACCACGCCTTGGTGTTGTCTGTAGTGGGCAATATGGACACACATAAGATATGTACCATTAGGTTTTAGAGTAGGCGGGACATGCCTATTTGCGAATTCTCTTATCTAGGGTGTGCTGTAAACGTAGCCCCCACTGCTCTATGCGTTGGTATTATTAATAGCCTGTGTTTACTGTTAATATGTATGTATCCAGCAGTGGAACTGTGTACTGCTGCCTGTGTGTGTTCTTCGCATACCCATCGGCATTCAGCACATTCGTTTTTTTATTATCTTTTTCATTGAATTTTGATTGCTGGCGTGTGTATGGTTTGTCGTTCGCATTACCTATATACACTGCTGCTGTAGTATCTCTGCGTCGTGGTGTTGTGACCTACAGCGCTTGTGTCTCTCTATAAATATGATGCACAATCGGCACGGACACTGGGTGTGCTGGATGTCGACGGGTAAAAATAAAGAACGAACACACACATCTAGTGCCCGCGCTGACTCTTCGTCCTCCAGACTAAATAGTTCCTCTTTCGGCAACAAACTTCGAGGCAGAGACACGATAAACACCTTACATCGCAAATGCAGCAGCAACAGTACAGCAGCAGTACAGCATCTCTGAGCCCAGCTCAGACCATGTCACAGATCTAGCCTAACCGTGGTCCAGGCACTCGGCCCCTCTCTGGCATTATTCATCAGCCACAAGCCAATCAACATCAACAATTGTTCCCCACCCGACATACACACGGCAGATTAGACAAGGCAATGCACGTACTGAATGGGAAGAGTGCGTGCCATAAAAGGGACGGGTGCCTCCTGCATACCTGCTGCATCGTTTTACACGGATACAAAGTATACCATTAACAAGCGGTGGGACCAGACTTCTATCCGGTCGAGTTGCTGAAGCTCGACCACCCCGAATCAATCCGGTGCTTGCACAACGTGCGTGTCAATGTGTGGAGAACGGGTGACGTCCCCCAGCAATGGAAAGATGCGACTATTAAGGTCATCCATAAAAAGAAGGATCGATCTGATCGCAACAAGTACCGAGGGATTTCGCTTTTCGCCCGTTCAGGCAGAGTATTGCTGAAAACGGTCGCGTCACGACCTCGGCAACTACTGCGAGGCCGACAGGATACCCCCCAAGGAACAGTGCGGCTTTCGCCCAGCACGGTCAACAGTCAACATGCTGTTCGCCGTGCGTCGACTGCAAGAATTAGGACGAGCCAGAACCCCTCCCCCTGTACATGCGCGTCATTGGCCTGCAGAAAGGTTATGACTCCGTCGACCGAGAGTTGTTGTGGATGGTGCTCGCACGCTTCGACGTACCAGAGCAGGCGTTAACCGTTATCCGCTAATTCCACGAAGGCGTGCGAGCTCGCGTGTGTACGGATGGCGGTGAGCACTCGGAATGGTTTTGATGTCACTCAGGGGCTGCGTCTAGGATGTGTGCCGTCGCCGCTTCTGTTTAATGTATTCTTCGCTGCTGTGATACACGCCGTGCTGGTACGCTTCAGCAAGGACCCAGACATCTTGAGGGACTTGGTTCACCTCGAGGAGGACCTCGGGGAGGACGGGGTGAAGGGTGACCCACTAGCGCGTGTACGGAGGGCAGTATGGGGTGTGCTGTACGCTGACGATGTAGGCATTGTGTCCACGTCTGTAGAGGGCTTGCAAAGATGACCATCATTTTGACCGTTTTCGAAGCGGCAGGCCTTACTGTATGCGAAAAGAAAACGGAGACTATGCTGCTGCGGACACCAAACCAGGCACTATGGACCTCACCGCTCGTCATCGAAGCAGCGGGCCAGAGGTGTAGCCAAACGATGCATTATTGGTAGCTGGGTGGTCTTGTCGCAAGTGCTGCCATAATGCCAGAGATCAAACGACGGATCCGACTGGCCCGCAGGGCATGCTACAATCGGTTCAAGCGGGAGTTGTACGGTATGGAGGATGCCCTGTTCACTGTAAAGGTGCGCATGCTAAATGTCGGAGTGATGGAGACACTGCTGTACGGGCGTGTGACGTGGACCCTTGGCCAGAAGCACCTCGCTGAGCTCCAAACGGCACACCAGAACCTCCTACGGAACATTGGTTTCCAGCGCCGACAACGCACCGACCACCTCATGTCGTACGCTAAGGGTTTCAAGAAGGCACATGCGAGAGCGTTGAAACGATCACCCGCAGACGACGCCTCCTCTTTGCGGGGGCCGTACAGCGGACGTCCAATGAGCGGCTGACCCGTCGGGTGACCTTTGGGACGATGGCTGGTGGGGAAAGCCGGGACCTGGCCGACCAGAAAATAACTGGACCCCAATGTCTAGCGGACGACCTCAGGGTTTTTCAAGCCACCGAGGGGCCCTCGGTTTGGTCCCCCTTGCTGTTCGGAGCAGAGACGTTGTTGTGGCTGAGGGCGGCTAAAAAGAGTGGGAAGTGGTATCGGGGGGTCGTCGAAGCGGCGGACCGTTTCCTGGCGAGGTGGCACAGGGGCGAGGCGGAGGGGGGTTGGCTACGGCACGCTGCTGAGGACGCCAAGAGAGGCGACAAGGGGAGGGGGGGGGGGTGCGGGGGCAGCCGTACTGATATCGCTGTCGACGAATGCAGAAACGAAATGGTAGATCGTGTGGCAAGGTATCGGCGTATCTAGCCCTTGAAATATACTTCCGAGTCTAAGTTTTTTTCATTTTTTTTGCTCGTTTCTTGTTGAGTTGTTTACTGGGGGAGGCGTGGCAGGGGTAGTACCGACACTTTACATCGCTATTAATCAGAGTAGGAGAGTAGGAAGGAGATGGCAGAAGGTGTGGCATGTTCGCCGGATCGGTTCCGCACAGTTGAGACGGGAACCCATGTTACTATCATCGCCTTGAGACTGGTTTTTCTATTTTCTCTCTCCTCTCTTCTTTTTTGCTTTTTACCTTGTTTCTCCCTTTGTTTCCTTTCCCCCCCCACCGTACTATGCCGGTATCTTCCTCCTCTCCTTCGTGTTGCTTCGCCCGTGCAGCAATTATTTGTTGCTTTTCTTATAGCAACGCTTCTGGTTCCCTTGCGTCATTTGTACTGTGTTTCATCTCATAATTCGTTTTGTTTCATTGTCTTTTTGTTGCCATGTTTCTCAGCAGTATGGCTTGTTTCGTTGTGTTCTCGTACCCGGTACGTTAACATTTCACTTGCTCTGACCATTCATTTGCGGGTTTTTTTTTGCTTGTTTCTGTTTCACAGTCTGTGATCACAGAATTTGAATTTGCTTGACTTGAATTTGATTTGGAATTTGGAATTTGGAATTTAATATTTTGAGATTTTGAACCCCTCTAGGATTGTAAATCAGGACAAGACACTTTTTTTTTTTTTTTTTTCCATCCCATTTTTTATCTTCGCCCTTCTTTTTCTCTCTCCTTCTTAGCCGTGACTCAGATCCGGGGTCACTAAGTAGGCTCTTCTCCCCGCCCCCACTACGGTACTTGCCTTTCATTTTTATCGCGAGAAGATTTCAGCACTTTCTTCCCTCGTCGACTTGCGTCGGATTCCGCCTACCCACGCCACGAAGGCGCTCTCAGCAATTGGTTCCTTTTTATTTTTTCAAATAAAGTAAAAATCTCACCACGGTGGGATTCGAACTTGGGTACCAATGCCAGTAGTCTTTGAAGCTTACCACTAGTCTACCGGGACGACCGGTCCACTGGGTTCTGATGAAATTGGGTACAAAGAACAGTTGTGTGTGTCTGTGTGTTCTTCACATTAAACCTTCCTTTCTACCCGTCGACATCCAGCACACCCAGTGTCCGTGCCGATTCTTCATCCTAAAAAGGTACCAGTTCTGTGGTCACAAAACTACGACACAGAGATACTACGCTCAGTGCAGTAAGCAGAGCAGACAATGCAATGCCATATACGACAGGCAAGACCTACCCTGCTAGCAATCCAGGTGCATGCGAGAGAAGAAGAGAAAAAAAAAAAAAAAAAAAGCGAACAGGAAAAATAATAAAAAGTAAACATACAGCAGTAGTGTAATGTGAAGGCAACACACACATGAAAGCGGGTGGTGTGCCCAAATTGAAACGGTACCGAAATACCCCAACCTGTCGATCTGTCTGTACGTCTGTACACCAGCTTTCACATGGTGTTCATACACCAGGTACTTGTACTACGTATATGGCATTGCATTTTTTGCTCTGCTTACTGCACTGAGCTTAGTATCTCTGTGTCGTAGTTTTTTTACCACATAACTGGTACCTTTTTAGGATGAAGAATCGGCACGGACACTGGGTGTGCTGGATGTCGACGAGTACAAAGGAAGGTTTAATGTGAAGAACACACACAGCAGTACCGGTATACAAGTGTTCACTGCTGTATCGGGTGTAACCGGTCCCAGAGGAGCGCAATTACAGTCAGTAGTGCGTCAATTTATGTATTGATTGCAGGCTTACCCCTTACCCCTCTAACTGAACCCTGTAGTTTCAACCTGCCTGCAGAGGTTGGTTTTTACCTATATACGTATACTGTACCATGATGAGAGGTGCGGTAGCCTGGTGCTCGTATACTATTATATATAGATACTTGTATAGCTTAATCTGTTTTGTAGCTTAGCACATGCGTTATGCGTTCGTGTGGGCCATGTTTCAAAGTCAAGATGATTTGTGTGTGTATCCTTCACATGAAACCGTTATATTTACGTACCCGTCGACATCCAGGACCCCCAGCAGTGTCCGTGCCGATTCGCAATTCTTCATCCTGGAGAGACATGTACAAGCTCTACATACATTGCCACAAAACCACGACACAGAGATTCTACTTTGCAATGCAGTAATCACAGTGGTCAATGCAATGTCATATACAACATACACGGGATAGACATCCTAGCAATCCAGATACGTTGCAAGACAATAAAAAAAGAAGGAACAAAAAGGAACAAAAAAGAAAAGAAGAAAAACGTACACACACATACATTGCGCGAAGCAATTCCAAAAGCGGTAATTCCCGATCGAGACATCAGTTGCACCCAACGTTTTTTTACGGCATCCCGTTCGTGATGCATGGAGATTAAATTGAGGGATACTTATCGTGCATAGCGGCCCTCGCCCCCATGAAACCATGTGTGTTTATTTCTCTTTCTAAACATACAGCTTTTCCTTTCTCTGTTTGCCTTCCGCTGTGTTGCGGTTACTGGTTTTTACTCCAACTTTTTTTTGTCCTGCGTTTTTTGTTTTGTTTTTATAGAGTGCTGATTTTTCCTGCAACTCAAACTTGGTGACGTTGCGTTTACGTGATGTTGCTGGTGGGAACAAGATTTGCCGACGACGCCAAATGTGATGTTCGAGGTAAGACGGAAGGGATGCAGGAGATTATCGTTGCTGGTTTAGAATCGCAGCTTCTCTTCTGGTTAGGAGACGTGTTGTGTTTCAACAATCATTAATCCTCTGATGATGAGAAACAAAGAGGAGAAGTGCTGACAAGTAAGCTAGAGAGCTTCGCTTCGAGATGTCAAAGCCCGTTCTGCTCCCACCGTTAGCCCGCTACTAGACGGGTACATATCAGTGCCCCGAGACCTTCCCTCGGGTGCTTGGCTATTCCTCGCATATCGGCTATCCTAACCTCATGAGTAAATACTAATCCTAGTAAAAAACAATAATACGGGTTATCTAGTCTTTATGGGATATTATGATGTCCGGAACATTCCAATACGCGTACTAGGCCTCGATGCCCCTTGCCTGTCTTATCTGCCGAGAAAGCTTCAGTACACTGTACTAATCTTAAGATGGCACAAGTCTCTGAATCTGCGGGTATCTCATATAACCCTTCCACAGCAGCCCTATAACACGCCTCATCACTCTCAGTTTTTTTTTTCCTTTCAGCGATAGATTTTGCTTGAAACGTGGCCCAGGCTTCCGAAAACCGATTTCGGCGACCTCTATAAAACCCGAGCAAGAAAAGGTTGGACAAGGAAAACAAAATGCGCTACGAAGAAGAGGTGACTCTCCCCTGTCACAGGAAGCCCTTGGTCGTTGGACCCTTCTACCTTTCACTTCGTTGCTTGTCGTGTAGCCGATCAACGACGAGTAGCCTTTCTTCGGAAAATACGTGGCGTACGTGTGCATATTTCGACGCGAGTCGACGAGGGAAGAAGAGTGCTGAACTCTTTCTACATGTAAAAATTGAAGGCACGCACCATGCCGTAGTGGGAAGGGGGGGGGAGAAGAGAGCCTGCTTTCTGAGTTACGACTACTAGGGAGGCAGAAGAAGAAGGGCGAAGATCGTATATAGATCAGATGAGCAATAAAAAAAGTGTGTGTGGGGGGTGTCTTGTCTACTGTGGTGTGGTCGCTGTTCTCGATCCAAAATATGTGTTCTGTGCTTTGTTCTTCCTACCCTCCGTTTCCGTCTGTGTTTTCTCTTCCGATATTCAAGCTCGTTTTTTTTCTGTTGGCTCTGACTTTCTCTAACATGAGCTCCTCTGCTTTTCTTCCGCCGTCTTTGATGTTTTCCGTGCCGCCGAACGAACACGGGGCACCCAATCAGAGATTTCCGCCCTGGGGTGGTTGACAGCTTCGCGATGGAAGCGGCCAGCAACATGCACACGTGCTTTTACAGGACCGGATACGACATCGCCATGCCCCTGGCCCCGAAGAAGGTGTTCCACGACCTGTCAGGCATTGCTCCGTTGGAGAGAGAGTATTTCCTCACGTTCAAGGTGCGTCTTTGACACAAGTGCAGACATATAAAACACACAAGTGCGGTCTTATCCACGGTCGAGGACGCAGCGTGCAGCAGCAGCAGTACAGTTCTCAGACGGTCTGAACACCTCGGGTAGGTCAGGATCTACAATGCAGACAGTCAATCGTCTCCAGGTCCCTGTCACTGCATTAATATTGTTGCTTTTCGGTTTGTGGAAAATACGTTTCCTCTTTATCGGCAACTGTGTTTTTTTTAACGGTTTTGTTCAATAGGTGCGCAGTAGTTCCTCACCTGCCGTTGTGAAAGATTTAGATTGTGCAGAATCTGCCTATTATTAGCACAGATCCAACCCAGGAAGCGGGGGCGACTGTAGATCACGCAGACACTATACAGCCCCACCCGGCAACATGTGCTAAATCATACAGATCATACAAATCATATACATCATACAGGTCAGGAATATATTCGCCCCAAAATATGTAGATCACCAAGTGGAAATCGATTGTCTGTCCGAGGTATGGAACGTTGCGCGCGAGTCATACATCTCCTTATGTTGCATTTGGCACGCATTTACTACTGTGCACACCTCGGCAGGCGGCGCCGGTTCGTTTCGCCGATGCTGTAACCGTCAGATTACGAAGACGGCTTTCGACGAAACGCCTCCATTTCACAGCTCCGAGGTTGTCTTTTGTTTCAATATTATATCGATATGTACTGTGTGACGGAATCGCAGGGGAGCTTGTACCTCAATAGCCATGGTTCGGAGGAACGGGTCAGCCTCCGACCTCTGCACGACGAGGACAACGGGGTGATCACAGCCTTGGGCTGCTTCGAGGTGCACAAAGAACACCTCATGGAAGAAAACGTGGAATACTGCGAGGGCCTGAAGAGCCGCTTCGAGAAGTTCGACTACAACAGGCGAGGAATCCTACTAACTGTTTACGGTTCGTAAAGAGAGATTGTGTCGACTTACACATTTGAACACCTTGGACAGTTGACAATCTAAATTCGTCCTGGAGATAAAATCTAGATCATCTACAGGAGATATCCTCCAGCTGTCGTTGTGAGCTGTGCGAATCGCAGTATATACCTGCCTGTAGTTCTTGTACAGATCCCGAGCGGCAAACCACGCGCGAAGAGCCGTGTTACATACCAGGTATGCAGACCTTGTATTTACCGGGTTTTGAGGGGCCTTGTCTTCTGCAGATGCTGTAATGCCTGAAAATGAGGGGACCCCAACAGCCAGTTTCTATAATATATATACGACTTCGTATATATATATAATATCTGCAAGTCGAAATCCAGCACACCTATTGTCCGGGCTGACTGACCCTTCACCCCATTATAGAGGGATAAAAAGCACAAATATGGTACCCTCCTTCAACATGTTGGGAACCTGAGAAACACATGGTACCACAAATAATATGATACTACTCCTGTAGTAAATCCCATGTTACGTACATAGAACCTGATAAAAACATGGTATATACCACAGAACAAAATGGTACCCACCCCCTTCCACCAGGTTAGGAACCTGATAAACAACTGGTACCTCCCTCTACCATGCTGGGGAACATGTGCCCCCCCCCCCCCCCCCCCCCCTCTATTCTCGTGAGGAACCTGAGGAACATATGGTACACCCCTCCTCCGTGGGACGACTCTAGGACACCATGTTAGGAAACTGAGGAAATTAAATGGCGCCACTAAAACGTGGTACCACTCTCTACCGTGTTGGGAACCAGAGAAACACATGGTACCTTCTCTACCAGACGTTAGGAACGTCTGAGGCCCCTCCTCTACTCTCGTGAGGAACCTGACATAGGATACCTCCCTCTGCCCCCCTCTACCGCGGGACGACTCTAGGACACCATGTTACGCACGTGAGAAAACAAAATGGTACCACTAAAACGTGGTACCACTCTCTACGATGTTAGGAGCCCGAGAACCACGAGGTACCCCCTCTACCGCGCGTTAGGAACGTATGACGCCCCCCTCTACTCTGTGGGGAACCTGACAAACATATGTCACCCTCCTATCCTGTGGCACGACTCTAGGACACCATGTTACGAACCTGATGAAAGCAAATGTTACCCCCCTACCCCCCTTAGTGGGAAGACTCTTATAACGTCATGTTAGATACCTAAAAAAAAAAATAGTACCCTAAACTCTACCCAGTTAGGAACCCGACAAAAACGTGACGCCTCCCGCTACCGGGGGATGTCCCTGTACCGTGATGTACCGTGGGACGACTCTGTGACGTAATATTTTATCCCAAGAATCCATTGGTACCCTGAAGGCTTGCGGATACTTTTTTTTCCAATCCTCAGACAGATCATCGACTCCTGCTCGATGATCTAGACCTTTTGTCATGGCAGATCGATTCCTGATAAGTAGGACCTAGCTCACATTGTCGACTGAGAGCCGAATAGTCTGCACGATCTAGCCCACAGTTCCTTTTTTGGGTCTGTACTAGACAGATGCCGCACGACACCTCATAACAGCAGTTCGGGATCTAGATGATCTGCAGCAGACAGATAGATCATGATCTGTCCGGGGTGTGGACTTGTCCTCGAGGTCGGTATTTGGGTGAGAGAATGATATTGCACGAAGCTCACAAAAACAAAATGGTACCCCGCTCGGCTGCTGTGTGGGTCGGCTCTTTTTTTATGACAGGCTCATGAACACGACCTTCGGGCTGGTCCCCGGCGGCCGTTCCCCGGGAACGTACCGCCTGGCGGAGGTGATGAGCGCCGGCGCGATACCGGTGTTCGTGGCCCGTGACATCATCCAACCGTTCCGCGAGCAGTTTGATTGGCCGTCGTTTTCTTTCTCGTTTGCGCCAACTGACGTTTGGTCTTCCCTCATGAAGACGTTGCGAGCCGTGCCTCCAGACCAGCTGGCGGAAATGCAGGTGAGAAAGGGGGCAGGGGAGCGGGAGCGGGGGGGGGGGATGGGTCGGCTGGGAGGTGAGTATGTAATCGATATTCAGCCATGGCCACGTTAGTCGTATGCCATAGACCCTCGCATCCCTACAATGCCGGGACGAGACGGAGCATTGGTCGGGGGGAGGTACTCTATGTCGTGCATGGGCCGTAGTCGTATGACCATAGACCCTCGCATCCCTACAAGCCGGGACGGAGCATGTCGGGTTTTCACCGACCAGGCAGACATTGCTAGCACCAAGCGCGAAGCCCCGTAGAGTTGTTGGGCCAGTCGCATGAGGGTGAGCTGTATCCTACTAAGAACCGCTCTGTGAGGCGGACTTGCATATGGAGACAGCTTCAATGATTTAATTTAATTTCTGGTGTGGCCACTTCCTGAGACAGCAATGGGAGCACTATGTAACTGCCTCGCGGGTGCCTTCCATATACACACTACGTGAACGATAATTCCCCTTGTGGGAGCAAAAAGGTTCTCCACCCCGCACAAATGATCTAACTCGACCGCCAGCTTTGGTGACCGCCAAACAAAACAAAACAAAACAAAAAAAAAAAAACGGACCGTTTTTAATGTACCTTGGGCTTGCCTAGCGTCAACGTAGTGAGAAAGGATTGACGGCGTGCTCTCTGTGTTTCGTACCAAGCATCGTGCCAATCCGAGCGGCCAACCCGAAACTATAAATATAGTCATTGGCCGTGAAGGGGGATCAGCCAGAGGCGGGAAGTGGTCAGATCCTATTGCCATCTCGAGGTACTCATGTGTCGCTCGCCCTCGTCATTTGACCATTGTTGACCACGCATCCGTTTCTTGACGGAACACCGGGAGGGAGTGCAGAAAGCATGAGGGAGGGGGCGGAGCCGGGGCGTAGCCTTGGTTGTTTTGTTATGCTTCGCGCAAAAATCGAGCTAATGTTTCTTTACCCCTTAAGAACTGGTCCCACGAATATGGGGACATAGTACTTGGAATTAGTGTGGGACAGTTTTTTCAGTTCTGAATGGCAATGCCGTATGTGCCGTCGGTTACTGTTGTCGCGTATCAGGTACTGCTGTAGGTATATATATATATATACGCCAAACAACTCATCTCACCCCCGAACAAACTCCGGCTCCATCTCTCCTGCCTCTTGCCCTTGACGCATGGGCAGCGCAAATCACTCGAGGCTTACTGGGAAATATTCGGCGGAGAGACGCAAGACTTCGCCCCGATCGCGAGAAGAATGGTGGAGGTGGTCCAGCAACGAGTCGGCCACAGGGGGTAGATCTTTCAGCGGGGCGGGGTAACCTCAGTACAGGAGGCGGAGTTGTTGTAAAATTATGGGGCGTTACGCTGCACACACCATGTTGGTTAAATGGTGTTTGTACTGGGGTAGGTGCAGTGACACTACACCGCTCGCGCGCCAAGCGCAGCGCAGCGATAGTATACTATTATAGATAGTGTCAGCCCACGATTTGTAAGGATCGTTTCGATATGCACAGGAACAACCGAGATATTTTTACATTTTTTGTTTACAGAGTGGTGTATGGCAGTTAGTCGGATGGAAGGGAAGACGATCATTTTTTGTTTCGGCGGTTTTGCGCGCATACACCACCGGGATTCGCAGGCCCTCTTCTGTACCAGGGTGACTTAAGGGTTTTGATCCGTACAGGATGTGCGTCCCGCAGTTTTCTGATTGGTCAAATTTGATATACGTGTGGCAAAACTGTTGCCACAGATTTCTGTCGCTTGGCGAGCAAAAGCAACCATCCACACTCTGCACACTCTGCAAGCGGACAGTTTTGCAATTGAGTTTGCACCTGTTTGGGCATGTATAGTGGGGCTTCAGAGTGAAAACATGTCGAGAAACAAATGTGGCGATTTTTTTCATCGGCCACAATAAGCAGGCTGGCCTGCTGCGTGTGTGTGGGGGGAGGGGGGGTACTAATGTAATGTCGGAAGGTTTTATTGGCCCTTGCATTTGCATAATGCCGGGTCATCGCAAGTCGGGTTGTCACCGACCAGGCAGGCATTGCTTGCATCCGGCGCGGAGCGCCGTGAGGATGTGCGGCGAGTCGCAAGAAGGGTGAGCTGCATATTTTACCAAACTCCGCTTGCGTGGCGGACTTTCTTGCATGCGGATGGCAGCGCCGAATGGATAGCTGTTGGCGGAGGGCAAGTGTTGGAAGGAGTAACAGAAGGAGGTGAACGCCCCCGCGCGCGCGCGCCGGCGTGGCGAATACATAAACGGTCGCGCGCTCTTGCTACAAGGTTGATAAAGCCGCACCTTCTCGTCGTTTTTTTTTTATGTCGTTGAACCTGGGCACCATACTGTTGTTAGTCATGTGTTGCTGTACACTTTGTGCAAGCGTCCAAAGTTCTGCCCTTTACTCACTCTTTTTCTTGGCGTTGCTTCTCTGCCCGCCCCTCACCCCCCCCCCCGCCCTCCTCTTTTTAGGCCCCCTTTAGTTAAAACATTTTTTTTTTTTTGCGTGTTTCGTTATTCAGCTAACCATACGTACGACGTATGCGTTAATCGCTATTTGTGCATGGCGTTTGCGTGCCAAGTCGTATGACTCATTTTTTTGTAAAAGCTGGCGGTAAGGTTTGGCATATTCCGACAAGTCCTTATGTTGCCTGGTGTGCGCAGATGTCCAGGGTGTGTGTGTGTTTCCTCGTGGATATGTTTGCCAGAGTGCTCGACATATTTTTCGGCAAGTCCTTATGACGTACAGATATTCTTCGATATGAATTCCTTCGCCCGGCGGTGAGAATATGCGGTCAGTTAGCGCCTGTTTCGGGTATGGGCTTGTTGCACGGTATGCGCAGATATATTCAGGGTTGTTGTACCCTGTTGCCAGATTATTTGTTGATGTTCTTCCCTACGGTTTGCCAGATTTCGCTGACCATCTGCATGGAAATTGATGAGTGTTTTTTGTAGAGGGTGTACAATCCACAAGTGGAACACTTGTGGTCTCAGGAACGGAATCAGATAATCTGTCTGTCTGTCTGTCCGATGAGAATCAGTCTGGGGTACCCCACGGCCAAATTTATTTCAAAACTGCTACGCCCCTACCGCACGCAACAGGTCGGTAGCCCTCGAGGAGGCGATCGTCATGGTCCAAACCATACCTAATGGGGTGCCCTGTGTGTGAAGTAGTGAGGGTTGGCTTCCAGCATCCCAAACGGAGTGGCGAGTCGAGCAGCAGCAGTCGCTCGCCCAGACCATAGTGTCTAATTCCAAGTGGAATTGGATTCCATCCATGGACCTCCCTCCCTCCCTCCCTCCCTCCCTCCCTCCCTCCCGATCCATGTTCTCCCCGTCCCTCCTCCTCCATACCTCCCTCCATCCCTCCTCCCATCCCCCCTCCTCCCTCCCTCCTCACCTCCCTCCGTCCCTCCACC
>MEHQ01003769.1:33062-99280 GCA_008828725.1 Saccharina japonica
GTACCTCTTCGGACTTGTGTATCCTTTCCCTGCTAAGTGTGCGTGTTCTTTAGGATTCTCGGATGGCTCTAGCACTTTTGTGACCACGGGCTGTGATCTTGCTAGATCAGACTATAGGGATTAGCAGTTGAAACGAGTTTAATGTGAAGACAACAACAACAACAACAACAACAACAACAACAACAACAACAACAACAACAACAACAACAACAACAACAACAACAGTACATATGTATATAACCGTTGTTTTTTTAATTTTTTTAATATGTATATAACCGGTCGCCCCGGTGGGCTAGCAGGTAACCACGAAGCCTGTAAGCTTCAAGATCGCGAGTTCGAGCCCCGCCGAGTGCATACAAATTCTGTGGTCACAGACTGTGAAACAGAGGAAAACCGAAACAAAATATACGCCAACCGAGGGTAAAGCAAGTGAGATGCGAACGTACCGGGTACGAGTACAAAACGACACGAGCCGAACCGAGAAAAAAGAAAAAAAGACAATACAAAAAACGAATTATGAAATGAAACAGAATAAATTAGAGTGAATTTTAAAATCGCAAAACATGATAACATCAATATATAATATGGTAAAAGGTTCCCCTCCGGGACGTGCCTGGGGAGTGACGCAAGGATGTCTCGAAAAACCGAAACCCACACTAACTTCAGTACAATAGCTGTCGACTTCCTTATTTCCCCCAATTTTTAAGCTGAGTTTCTTGTGGGGAACTTTCTTATGAGAGGGCCGGTAGTGTATCGCTGTCGATATGTCTAATGTGTGGAGTTTTAGGGCTTCCTCCGTCCACCCAACCAAGCGAAGCTCCCACTCCTCCTCCTTCCTCCTCCTCCTCCTCTAGGCTGTAGGCGGCGTGCAGGTGACGATGCACGCCGTCGCTCTCAGCTTACTCTCTTCGGTACTTGTCAGCCGGGTGTTCTGTGGGATGTCGCGTCATTCCGACCTAATTCACATTTCGAGAACATACGGAACATACGCGGTTTCACCCGATAGAACGTAAAGCCGTATTTCCACTTCAAATCGGAAAAAAATCGATTCGGTTCATAAACAAACATCAATTTGAAATCGATCCGATTTCAAACTTGCCTTCTTTAATTCGCACCCTGAGGGCCGCAGACAAGGAGAAACGAAACGAAAAACGAAATTAAACGAAATTAAAAAAATATACCTGGTATACATAGCTGCGTGCTCCATCTTGTCCCCACGCCTACCGTGTGTTTTTGTACAGACAGCACTTCAGACAGTACTTACGCTGTAGTCGGCAAATTCATTGGTAAAGAGTGGGAGGGGGGGTGCTGCTGTAGTCGAATGGATATTGCGGGCGTGTAGTTCAGTTTTGGACACGCATAACATGCTGTAGGGATTTTAGGTGTACCTCTTCGGACTTGTGTATCCTTTCCCTGCTAAGTGTGCGTGTTCTTTAGGATTCTCTGATGGCTCTAGCACTTGTTGCTCCATCTTGTCCCCACGCCTACCGTGTGTTTTTGTACAGACAGCACTTCAGACAGTACTTACGCTGTAGTCGGCAAATTCATTGGTAAAGAGTGGGAGGGGGGGTGCTGCTGGATACTGCTTGTACTCGGAGTATTTCGGGGTCCAATACTGCGGGTACTCCTTGTACTCCGAGTATTTGGGGCTTCAGTACTGCTCATATCATACGCATATCATACTGTATGGAACCATTACTATTGACTCGATCGTTCTTAGATAGTTGTTATTGATTCCGCCAAACATTTTATCATGTTTGTACAAACACTTGTGGAATAAGCACGCCAACCCGTTCCTTGGCCGTGCAATAACAATAGTATATATATACCCTTTTTCATGTTGTGTAGCAAGGTAGTACCACGTTGTTTGTTTTTGGCGAGAACTCCGCTTGTCACGTGGGGCTTGCACTTTGAGCAAGCGCATACTTCAGCGATTCGTTGCGGCACAGCAGTATCAGGTTTGCGCCAGCGGTCAGAGCAACTTGTTGTGGTGCAGTACATAACAGCGAATCGCAAGCATTAGGGGTTGTTGCACGGCTATTCAAGTACATCCTGCACAAATTCAGAGTTTCTCTTTTTTTACGCCCATACTTTTTTTGCGAGCTTGCTTCTCGCCATGCCAGCTTTCTCAGGCCCCTTAATTCAAGGGAACGGCCTGATTTGTTTGTACGGAGTGTACTGTACCAGTACGAGTGACATTTGCGGGTCAAATTGGCAGGATTGTGTGCCATATTTTGTTTCGCGACCGATTCACTCCACGGATCGGATGTGGCCACTGCTGCGCCGAGTTACGTACCACACGTGCTTAGGCATTGTGTTACTACGCAGGACATGCAAGTTTTCAGGTTGGTGAACATTTTGTTGCGCTACCGTTGTTATTCATATACCTGGTCATAATTAACAATTAAGCCGTTTTTTGCCTATGGGAAAAAAAGCCTCTTCATGACGGGGTGCGTACAGGCTTCCAATATTACGAGCGAATTCGAGTTTTTTCTAATTCTCCCGCCAATTTATTTCGGCAAGGGGTCCTTTTGAAATCGCAGTAACTTGCATTCCCATTGGATTTCCATCCGTCCGTCCGTCCGTCCGTTGCCAAGTTATATGTTTTATCAAATTTCAAACAACACTTCTGAAAAACTCCCCGGCGTGCCTTACCTTGCTCGCCTCTCCCGACTCTGCCGGGGGCGGTCTCGGCCGTGTTCGCGTCGTGTCCCGGCGCAAACGTGCTGTTTTCGATTTTTTCATGAAAAGTAACTGTTCCGACATCTCAAGTGTGTCTACGTACTCGTATCATACGTACGAAAATGCACCGACCGAGGGATCGATACATTATGGGGAGTATGTGCCGGTCTTGTCCTGTTGCGTGCACCCAATCTTGGGCGCTGGCCCTTCGTCCCACAATGACCACGCCTGGCGTTGCGCTGGTGCACAAGCTAGAGGACGGTTGAGAACATTCGGCCCACGAATCGTCCCGTGCCATATCATGGTTGAACCATGGGATCGCCCAGGGGTCAGTCCGAAGGGCGCTCCGTGACGCAC
Organism: Saccharina japonica; assembly: GCA_008828725.1. Lineage (NCBI taxonomy): Eukaryota > Phaeophyceae > Laminariales > Laminariaceae > Saccharina > Saccharina japonica. Next base: position 36,102 of record MEHQ01003769.1, read on the forward strand.
CCCGTGGTGATCCTTGGCGTAATCTCCGTGGTCAGAATTTCCTGGCAATACCTCTCGTAATACCTGGATACTACTGCATGTTCTCTCGTAATACAAAACGTGTTCCAATCTGAGTCCCTTTACAAATTACTGCTCGACCGGGTTGAAGTATGCAGCATGGGCTTGTCAACACGAAAATCATCTGAGCAAGCCCGCATATCCTTATTGTGCCACCATCTTGATGAAACCTTGATCATATAGACTAATATATAGAATTTAGTGTAGCCCTCGCAGCTGAGCACGATTTCTTAATCCAATATTTTTTAGCGCCCTCCACAAAAAAAGTGAGCCCTATGTTCTTATTAGCCTTAGAATGTTACTTATTATCCGTGGATCCACACTAACTGTATACACATTCGGGATATGCACCAGGCGCCGTGAAAATGTCACCAGGGGGACACACGCTAATAATGTAGAAATGCACCATTCCATTTTTCTGAGCCCTCTCACTAGAGGAGCTCTATACCAATAGTAAATCAAAAACTGATGTTTAACCCCGATAGGACTGGAGTCCCGTTTTGGGGACAAATTACTTAGAATTAGAGTGGTTTGTCCCCAAAACGGGGCTGCAGTCCTAAAAGGGTTTAAGACAAAATAAAAGGGCAACCCGATGAAGAATCCCATGGGCTAGGTATACGCAAAACTCAGACCGCGAAAAAAAGGATGATATTCCAACGCTTTTGGGTTAGGGCCCGTTTTAACGAAGGCAACCCGATGAAGAATCCCATGGGCTAGGTATACGCAAAACTCAGACCGCGAAAAAAAGGATGATATTCCAACGCTTTTGGGTTAGGGCCCGTTTTAACGAAGAAAAAAAAAATCAATTTGGAAAAAAAAAAAATCAAATCCGCTTTTCATTGGTCAGAACCCGCACCACCACCCAAGATCATACCCCAAGATCCTAATATTTGGTGCTGGTGCGTGTGTTGACCAATGAAAAGCGTATTTGAATTTTATTTTTTTCAAATTGAGTTTATTTTTTACTCGTTAATATGGGCCCTTAACCCTTTCAGAACCGCAAAACTTATTTCACGCCTATTCCAAATACTTTGTCCCTCAAAACGTGGGACCGGTTCTTACGGGGGTAAGGAGCTCCCGTCATTCAGAAATATGTTTTTTCCAAACAAGCTGCTCTCCAAATCGTAGCACGCGGTCAGAGGCACACCTACACGGAGTTCGCCGGCGGAGGCGGCCCTGCGGTCGGGGTGATCGTCGCCCGCGCGGCGTCCAGCGCCGAGATAGACCAAGTCTCTTCGTGGCGAGATATGAGGCCGTCGTCCCCCACAGTGTAGAGGGTGGTTCCGGTGTACGGGGCCACGTAAGGGTGCCAGGGAAACTTGAGGTAGCCTTGCAGCCTCCACTTCGCGAACAGATGGTTGTCGTCCTGACCAAAACACACACAGGACGATTCGACCAGAAAAAGGGTACGACACGAGTAGTGAAACGGTGTTAGCGCCTTGTAAAAACGGACGATGGTAACGGTTACACTCTAAAATGGATCTTCGTCGGGATATTTATGAAGCCACCACGGATGCATGCTACGGTCGAGGTGTTGGCACCATGTTACAGAGCTTTCTGAGGCTCCTCACTCGAGGAGCTCTGTACTAATAATAAGCCACCTGCCTTTGGAGGAAAATGAATGTGCTATACATTCCATGAACAACACCATGGCCTAGGTATACAATGAACAATATTACAACACAAGCATGAAACCCCAAAGAGTTCATGTTAAGGAGCCCGATCACTCAGAAAATATTTCAGCCAAAAAAAGGTACAGCACCACTATCGTAGCACGCTTCCATGTTCGTTGTGTATATATGCCCCCCCTCCGTCTCGAAAGGGATGCGTGGTCAATGGTCAAATGACTAAGGCAAGCAACAAATGAGTACGCCCCCCCCCCCCCCTGGGTTTCGATAAACCCGGCTCCGAATTTCGTCGGAGGGGGGTGTGTTGCCTTATCACCCCGTGTTACAAGGTAAGCGCCACACCGTAACCCATGGCGCGTGCTACGATAGAGGTAGCCCTTTTTGGTTGGACTATTTCCTGAATGACGGGGCTTCTTAACCCAAAATTGGCAGAATTTCATTCTTGTGATTATTTTACTGTTTTTTCGTTTTATACTTCTTAACCCAAAATTGTCAGAATTTCATTCTTGTGATATATTACTATTTTTTCGTTTTATACTTCGGTTATGGGATTGTTCGTCGAGTAGCACTTTTAGTTTCCTCTAAAACCAGTTTTTTTTGGCATGAGGTGTAGAACTCCTCAACTCAAGTATCCACCCTCACAAAAAATATTGGTAGACCTCTAGCGTAGCATGCGTCCCATGTATTCCCCTTTCCGTGCTAACGATGACACGCGGGCCTTATCACCTTCACTTCCATGGATAACAAGTCCACCTGGGCGTTGTCCGGGTCGAACAGAAGCTTGACCGCTGCTGTGTACCTCTCGACGCTAGCGACCCTGCCCAGAAGAAAGGGGGCGTCCGAACGACAGAGAGAGATAGGGAGATACGGAGTAAGGACGTGTGCCACGGTAGGGGGAACGTTATGATTGGCCAATCAATCCCTGACTGGCCGGGCTCCTTGACCCGATAAAGTTACGGATGATATTATTATAGTGTTATAAAATTATATACGAGTGCCTTGACGGCGGTTGCATCGAAATCGTGCCGATCTTCTTGTTTTCGTTTATCGATATCGTATTGGATTGTACGTATATATTATCATTCGATATCCCAACATGAGACACGTTTTGCTTGACCACGGGTTACATCTAGCTGATGCCAGCAAGGTTAGACGCGTGTCACGGAAGGGTTGCCCGTAAATAGCATATGACTCATGTGAAGATACGCCACGGCCTTACGGCTATGGCATCACGCATTACTTTAGGCAGTATGGGGCAAGCCCGACTACTGTGCAGGTTCACTCTGGTTACTCTTGCATCATTCACACGTGTTCGGTTCGTATTATCAGCGGTTCCTTGCCTCTCCAGAAGTTCTGAGCAGAAGGGCAACAAGTATTTCTCTCTTCTCAGAAGAATATAGAAACAGCAACGCCTCCACAACAGTGAAAGGGAAACGGGGATACCATGACACTCATTACTTGAGGAGCTCTATCCCAGCCAAAATGTGAAGTGTTCGCTTGACACGGCGAAAAATCCCAACGACGGCTGAGATTAAACAAAAACGGAAAAAAAAACACCGTAAAACAAGAATGACAATCGAACGATATTACAACAATAGCAACAGGTTAGCCAGTAGTTCGCAGGTTGAGGGAGACCCAGCAGTCATACGCATTCCGACCCAAAAGTGCTTGCCCCTATCGCGCCACGTGTTATTATTACTGCGCGGAACCCGGCGGCATTCGAACCAGTGACATGCATGCGTGTTTTCGTCCCGTCTTCCACCTGGTTCTAGGGTTCGTCAACACAATCCACATTCAGTACGAGCACAAGCTTCAAGCCTTTCTGCAAAACCACAACTAGATGTCGTGAAGAGAAAGCGTATAACTTGGATGTTGCCCCTCTTGGGGACTTCGATAGTCGGGAAAATGGACAAAACAAAATGCCGAGTGCACTAACGGTCACTGCACGATTGGGGGAGGATATCATACAATGGTTGATCTCCGGATAACCATTGCAAGGAGCCACACGGCACCGGCCCAACATGGTGACCCTAACCGCACTGCTGGGGGCACACGCCAACTTATCGTTTCTTTGGTCGGTTGTCTCGGGGTTCCGAAAGAAGCTCATTTGGGGGGAGGAGTTGGTAGAGATACATATCTCGAAGTGTTTGGCTCTTTGTTTTGAATCGCTGTATCGGGTTCCCGAAGAGGAAAACTTGGAGGAGGAGTTGGTTGTGGGAGAGATCTCAAAGTATTTGGCTTATATATGTACTTATCAAGACCAAACGCTACCATATGGTACCAGGTAGTATTTAGCGTACTACAGCTCTGTCGCTGAGCACGATCTTTTTATCGATCTTTTTGGGGGTCCCTCAAAGAGGGAGCCTGACGTCGTTGTTAGGATATTCATTATTCGTAGTACCTACAAGGGTTTGCGTCTGACGACGCCCGCTCATTAAAGCGATCCCAAGGCATTGGCATTGGTGGGCAGTCAGTGGAACGACGTGCGTGCGCGGACAGGTAATTTTATAAAAAGCGAACCACCATCGTACACGGCAGAGGCCGCCGTGTGCCGGGTGGATGGGCAGACGGGGAACTGACGCATTTTTATAAGAAAGACTGCACTACTACGAATGTGTTCCTGTAGTATATGACACGTATGTGTACAATGTGAGAGACGCACGAGTCAGCAAACTGAGAGACGAACAATATAAAATTATCTCAGAGATCTGTGGGGGTGCCACGCGAAACTTATTCGGAGGAGGGGAAAACTCTATGACATGTATATACAACGAGGAACGAACGCATAATACATAATAAATAGAAAACGGCAAAAACGTTGATTGTGTTGAGAGGCAATACGGCTCTCGCAATCATCGGCTATACGGGCGGTGGAGCTATTGGGGAACCGTCTGAAGGCGCCGTCATGCGTATATCGTACTGAGCACTACTCGACAAAAATATTCTTCCCAAGACTACGTACTGCTGTGAGTTTTGGTTTTTTGTGTTGTATTACCTGGTAGTAGGGTCCGTGAAGAGGCAGTCGGGTCGGTAGAGCGAGGGAGTCAAGTCCCCGGTGATGTAGTACCGCCTGCCAAACCCAAGTACAAAACCGCCAATGCGTGTTTAGTTGTACACCAGGCATGCATACGAGAGTACGGGCATGGTACGCGCAGCAAGCAGAAACGCCGTCACTTGGGTCTACAACAGTAGTTTCAGGACTCACTGTGTTCATTGTTATTGTTTACAGGATGAAATATGGAAGTCAGGGAATTTTACAACAGGCATCATGGGTGTGCTCGGGTTTGTATGTACCGTAAGCATATTGCCCACTCGGGTTTGTATGTACAGTAGGCATATTGCCCACTATGATCTACTCAAGTATGATCTGCGTGCGCTTGCATATACCCGTTTACAGGTTATGGCCTACAGTAGTAGAAGGATATGCATGGTACCGGTATACTTCGTGTTCACAACCCACGGGTCTGCACGATATATTTAGGTGAAGCAGCTAGATCATGACCTATACGACGTTTGGAAAGGTTTCAAACCTCGGACAGATCATGATCTATCTATCTATAGATAATCTACAGCAGTAGTTCCTCATCGGCCGTTGTGAGAGTTTTTTTCGCAGGATTTGCGTACGGGTAGTTACAGATCCATCCCAGGAAATACGTCCTTCAATAGATCATGCAGATTATACAGTTCCCATCAGGCCACATCAACTATTCATAGATCCTACAGATCAGGAGTGTCCTTAAAGATCTACTCTAATAGATGATCAAGTGCGAATCGAGTATCTGTGTCCGAGGCGTGAAAGGATTGGTTCCGGAAAAAGGACGCCAAAGACCTTTCCTTACGTCAAGATGCCGGCCGTGATACGTACGTATACCGGTAAATACCTCACTATGGAGCAGGGCTGTGGGTTGACTGACTACAAGTTGCCAGCTAGTTATTGGTTGACTCCTACGCGTAGGCGTTTAAGTTGGTTCCAGCGGTTTCAACTACGCATCCAACTAGTTTGTGTAATAGGCCGCCTGGCGTGTACGTATGATACGAAGTACCTGGTACAATATACGTGTACGGTATGACCTGGCGATAAGGCGTGCCTCACCTCTGCACGAAGTCAGCCTCGACGTCTTTCTTGACCTCTTCTATGCTCCTCCTTCCCGCCACAGCAGCAAGGCTCCCTGCTGGCTGCAAGGTAGCCGCAGCTAACACTGACGATGCCAACATGCTCACGAACATTGGTCGTGTCACTCCCGTTGCAGACATGTTTTCAGTGCTGCTCTCGTTTTCGATACTGCTGCTGCTGTGGGCGCCACCGGGGGGCATATCCTCGATGCCTCTAGTGCGGCATGAGGCACGACCGGGAGCGGGGAATCGCTCTGATGGGTACTGCGTCGCCGACATAGATGCAAGCACACCCGTGCCGGGAGAAGGCCGGTGTCGCACGCTGATGTGGGTGTTCAACGCAAAAGCCGGCCGGTGGTGGCGCACGGCACCATTTGAATCACCAGGTTGCCCGAGGGTTGCGGGCAACGAGCAGGCAACCAGAACTGCTGATAGAAATACTGACGATGCAGCTCCGAGCCGCCTCGCAGTCACCCCTCGGCAAGCTTTCCTCGCGTTGACACAGTGGTTCGAATGCATCCTGTAAGAGGTGGAACCTTGCCCTGCGCGTTGTTGTCTGTGGTCAGGCCGACGCAATGGCATCGCCATCTTGGTCAGACGCCAGATCATGTGTATAAACAAGGTTTCATAAGACCTGGATGGCGTGTCCTTCAAGGGCTGAATACGTTTTCTACGTGTGCAAATCCAAGATCCTGCTACGTGTGCGCTCGTGCTGTTGGAGTACACAGGTGCCTGCGTCAGTGTCGGCACGGTTGCGACACTAGCAAAGCTCCACGCGCCTGGAGAAGGCCTGAGATACAATTTTGAGACGTGCAGCCAATGATGAATCGCTGCAATGCCACACAGCATGCGAGGCGACGATATAATGACGAGATCTGCAATAAAATCATTTTTGAAGATGCGACTCTTCAATGCCGCCACAAGCACCAACGGCCTTGGAGCTCGTGCAGGATAACGCATGACAACACGCCTAAGCGTCTCAGCAATGGAAACGGTCCAAACGACAAGAGCAATACAATACTACTACTGCTGTGTGTGCCCCACGTGCTTTCTATGGGGTAACTCGGCTCGGACATTCGTCCAAGGGGGTACCAGGTATGTTTCATCATACTGCTGTAGTATATATTGATTACAGTGTGTGGCACACACTGTACGTACCAGGTATATGATAGATGGGTAATGCGATAATATACCCGTGTGATGGGTGGATAAATACCCGTATATCGGTTGTTTGTGTGTGGTTTTCAAGGGATTTCTATTGTTGTTTTGCGGACTCGTGAAAAATAAATTTCTTGCAAAACAAAAAAATTGTTTAGTTGACCACCGTGGGATTCGAACCCACGAGTACGAATACATGACGACCTGAACGCCACCCGATAGACCGCTCCGGCAGATGGTCCTATTCATGAGTATAATCCACGATTGCGAGTTTGACTACTCGTACCTTTTATGTTATAATACTCGCACCTGTTACGAGTATGTTATACCCATACCTTTTACGAGTATACCGGTAGCATTCTCGTACTTTTGATGTTACAAATGTTGTCCGCTCGTACTGAGTACGTATGAATACATACATGTACAAAATTGCACGTGCTGCTTTGTGAACGTTTTTTAGCATTTCTTAGACGTATATTTGAGCCCTTTTCGCGATCCCTCGCGATGAGGTCCACCTGGCGGTCCGCAACTTCATCATCGTGCTCTCCGACCCCTACTCTGCCTACTGCCTACTCTGCCAAGGGTGGCCTCGGCCGTGCCCAACCCGTGTCTCACGGGGGTGCGTTGTTTGGAGTTTTCCATGCCTCTTTGTCACAGAGGCTCGCTACGTATAGGTACGTCGTATTTTCTGACAATCCCGTGCGGGATGCTTCCCTGTTTGGACCTTGCGATCCACAAAAATATCTACCGCATGCGCCTCTCAAGAGCGTGTCGGGACCATTTATCGCGAGGTGGTGAACGTCTTTGGGGAATTATCCGTTATCGTGCCTGCCGGCCTGGTTTGCACCGGGCAGAGGCCTCGCGTGCGCTCGTGGCGTGAACATGCGGGCGGTGGACGCTGCAACGCTCACCAAGAATATGGTGATGGAGAGCACATGTGTTTTTTTTTGTTTTTACACTCAACACGCATGATCCAAGATTGCGTTTATTTATGTCGACGACAAACCCGGATGTTTATAGACTACTTACTGCTGATACGCGTACGCACGTGCGTACGTACGTACCAGTACCAGCACCAGTAACACAGCAGTAACACAGCCATATGTATGATGTACTGTGTATCATACGTGCGTGGTACACCAGTATGATAATGATGTTTGTTGTTTTTGCTCGTATCATATCATATACGAGTATAGTGCGGGTAGTACAGGGATCATCATTTGAGATTTCCCGAAATTTCTAGGAAAACAAATTGTAGTCGTGCTTTTCCAGTGGCAAAAAAAAAAATGGAAAGAGCCGTCAATCAAGAGCTGTATTTTCAGCTGCAAAAGCGTTCAGAAGCCGCGATTTTCAAGCAAACACTTACCTTGCCGACACGACACCTACCCTGAAGGGGCTTTGCCGCAACTCTCGCCTCGAGTGATCCCTCGTGGTCAAAGCACGGTGGTTGAACCTAGCAACGAGGCTTGTGTCTCCGAGCTGCTGCAAATCTGCAAATCGCTCGTCCCAAGTACGCCCTGAAACAAAGTTAATGGGGCTCGAGCCAGCATCTTAGCCCGACGAAGCCAGGGGTGGCAGGCACCCCACGACCCACAGGGCCAATGTAACGTCGGCCGTTCATAATTTCGATGCTTGTATCGCTCGCGAGGTCAATCTGCTCGTACTTGCACGGTGCTGGTACTGCTGTGAGAAAATCGCAAGTTACGAGTACTCGTACCAAAATATCACCAATAATATCGTTTCGCGGATCAAGGAAACTTATGCAGATTCTGCTGCTTGTAGGCGCTACTCGTGCTTGACCTAGGGAAGAGGGGTGCAAGAGACATTGGGCGTGGCTTTGTCCTGTACTAGAGGGTTCGAGGAGAGCAATTGGAGACGCAAATGGTCTCGCCCTTCAGAGGTAGGGCTGCCCTCCGTGCAGATTCGCCAAGAGAGAGATGTACCCCGAAAATCTCAACAGAGCAGATCAAGGACTGACTTCGAACAGCAGCTCGTTCTCCCTCGACAAGGCACCCCATGACCAGCTTCAGCCTCTCAAGTGGTCCCTCTGACCTCGGGAGACGGCCTCAGGCCGTCGCAGCCAAAAAGAAGCCTCCATCAGCGAGGTTTCAGCCTCTGACCTACGAGGATTATGTAGATGAAAACCGACGCGCCGCTACTCGACTCACTTCTGATACGAACGAGTACGAGCAGATTGACCTCGCGAGCGATGCAAGCATCGAAATTTGACACAGCCGACGTTACAATGGCCCTGTGGGTCGTGAGGTGCCTGCCAACCCTAGTTTCGTTGGACTGAGATGCTGGCTCGAGCCCCATTAACTTTGTTTCAGGGCGTACTTGGGACGAGCGATTTGCAGATTTGCAGTAGCTCGGAGACACAAGCCTCGTTGCTAGATACAACCACCGTGCTTTGACCACGAGGGATCACTCGAGACGGGAGTTGCGGCAACCCCCCCCCGAGGGTAGGCGTCGTGTCGGCAAGGTAAGTGTTTGCTTGAAATCGCGGCTCCCGGACGCTTTTACAGCTGAAATTACAGCTCTTGATTGCCGGCTCTTTTCGTATTTTTTTCTTCCCACTGGAAAAGCACGACCACGATTGTTTCTAGAATTTTCGGGAAATCTCAAATGATGACCCCTGTAGTAGTGTTATATATACCAGTACGAGTATGCTTATTTCGGTACTACAAATACCAAGGTACGAGTATGTATGTGGATCTGCTGCTGTGTGTGTGTATTCTGCTGTTGAGACTGCTGCTGCTATTCGCCATTGTACACCTGCCACCCGAGCTGTTCTTCGTACAGTAAATGATATTGGGCTAATTATTATGCCGCCGGATCGGGAGCATCACAAAGGTCGGTTCCGATCCACTTAAAATTCGACGGGGTGTGTCTGGATGCCTTCCCTATCGTCAGTCCGATCGAGCTCGTAGTTGTCTGTGTTTTTTTTGGGGGGGGGTTGGTAGGACCGTTTAAAACTGCTTCGTGCCCTGCTCGCGGGTTCTAAGTCGTGCTGCGGTGCGAGAAGCAGCAGCAGTAGAGAGCAGCAGCGGCAGTGCTTACGGAGTCGGATAAGTATGTACAGTATATATACAGTACGTGGACCCAAAAACTCGGTTTCCGTTTCAAGACAAAATCGGGTTTCTTTTATATTGTTGAAAAAAGAGCTTGCCGTCAATCTTCTTTTGAACGAACGTACTTTCCTAGTGAAGTACACCCCTTGGCAGTACAGCCGTTTTGTTGCGGGCTCGGCTTACCTATTATCATACTTCTCTTCGCCATTACGGGCATGCACGAAGCCGCAGGAGGGCGTCAGCCCGCCGAAGCATAGCCGCCCTTGTGTACTCTTATCAAAACTGTTAACCCTGCTACTGTCACCCTGGCAAGTCGCAGGCCCCTCTGTTGCCCTTCACGAGACCATACGGCCCGTAGCACGCCTGATCGAAGTATCAGCGCCAAGCTTGCAATTCTGGGTTTCGACGTTTCGATTAAGTTATAGATCTCACCAGAGCAGAAAAAAAAAAACATGACCAACACTCCTTTTTTTTTAGATTTGGCTCTCCGGGGTGGGGAGGTAGGGGGCCAGCCACGCGAACGTCAAGTAAATACGCTGAGTAGGGGGTGGTTAAGCCTTTTGGAGCGCTTTAGAGGGGATAAAGCTGACGATGAAAAGTGACGTTCACGGCAAACGGCCACGGCGGGGCTGGGGGGTGATACGAACTGGTGTCCGAGTCACAATGCCACAGAATTCGTACAATACGACACGGGCGCAGCATTATCATACCCGTGTTATACTGCTGGGCGTTCACGCTCCCCGTAAACGATCGACAACGCCTACGATATCGTGTTGTGTTGGTGGCTATCAGGGGGGCCCTTTGAAGGGGGTACGAGTTGATACCCATCCCCTCCCCTACGAACGCCTCGCGATTTCTGTGGAATCACTGTTAAATTAAACGATGCGGCGAGAGTTTTTTAGTCCACACCTTGTCGCCCCGCGCCTCCGCCAGTGGTCACTAATTGTTTTGAGGAAAGGGTTTCCCTGTAGATATTGTCTTGGTGAAGGCCACAGCAGAAGAAAACAATGAAATCGGCGCTTCTAGGGGTTGCTACGACAAACCTAGGTGCCAGGAGAGCGATCGTGAGGTACAGTAGTCCTTTGGCCTTTATCGGGTTTACCGGCAGCGCATATTCTCTTTCACCCGCTGGAGAGGCTAATTCTTCGATCTCAGAGTATATCGGTGCTCGGATAATTGCAGACAGGCTTCGCTATGCATGTCCGAGCGGGCGGTGCGTCGCATTTGTGTTGGCGGAAACTTGTATGGCGATACGCCGAAACGTAAGTATCCGGCCCACTGTGAGGTGGGGGGGCGAACTCATTTGTTGCCTGCCTTTGTAATTTGACCATTGACCACGCATCTCTTTTGAGACGGAGCACGGGGGGAGTGTTGGTCAGGAATGTTTTTTCGGGTGCCCTCCATCTCACAGCTGGGGCATATGTTACCAGGTGTCAGGTATGTCTTATCAGGTAATACACAAATTTCGTGCCGTACCAGACTAACATATGTTTATACGCCGAACCCCCCCCCCCGGTCACACCTACGTTTTGAGGCGCCGATCCAGCTGCTTACAATGACCGCAAGAGAACACGGGGAGGGCGAGGGGATCCACATTGTCTGTGTTGTTCGGCCTTACAAAATATTGGCACAATCAAAATGATGTCGTGGAAATCGGGTTCCGTTTATTCTTTCTCCTTTCTAACTTTGGGAGCTCCTTTGTCGCCAGTACCACAGCCACCCCTTCTTCAACTGACCAGCTGTTCATACTTCGAACTGGGGCGCTGGAATTTGAACTGCCACCCCAACCGCTCCGTGGCAAGTCGTCTTCATGACAACCAACAACTCTCCACCTATCTACTAATCGTTCGGTACACAGGTATGTGCTGCTACCTTCCCCCCTCCCCACTCTTCGCGTGCACTCTGCTTGACTACACCCACCACATAACATTAACCATGTACCAGAACTGCTTCAAGCAGTCAAACTGTTGCGCTTTCTTCAAGCAGTTTCGCCACCGGCAAGACCGTAGTTCCGTCGCCGTTGCGACCGTACCGCTCGTCCGCACGTCTTAGAGAGGCTACAAGTGGCAACGGGTACTACCAAGCGTTCGTTTTCTAGTTGTCGTCCCATGAACCATTTTCCAGCGCACACGATCAGCGAAAGTCTTGACTTGTCTACAATACACCCTACGTTTTGTTCGGTTGCCTCATTAATCGGGCGGTTTGGACTCTACCCACGGACTTCAACCAAGACCCCCCTACATGCGCCGCAAATTTCGTTTTTTAGGTGTGCGTCTGCCGACCTCGACTAATTATCTCAGTAAAACTGTGCGCCTTGTCGTGTATTATCCTACTATCTATGTTATCTTGTTACGCTGCCGGACCTCGGTCGATGGGACACCCACACCCACGTCAATAAACCCATGAGGGGTGGCTGGGTTGGCATATCCACTCACCTACAGCAACAAACCCCTGCGAGCGACTGAATGGAACACCCACGCCCGCAGCAAAAAACAAACCCCTGCTGAGCGACTGGATGGGGACACCCACGTTCGCGACAACACGGCCCTTGCTGGTCGCCTGGATGGGACACCCACGCCCACAGCAGCAAACCCCCTAATATGCTACTGGCTCGATAATCTCCCCGGTATATCAAAGCATCCCCAGCTCTCTCTCTCTCTCTCTCTCTCTCTCTCTCTCTCTCTCTTTCTTCTTCTGCTTTGTTTTCATGTAAAATGTATGCTTTAATTTTTCTGGTCATGCTCTACTCTCTTTGCGCTGTCCTGCTACGTTGACGAGACGAGCCACGGCCAACGGGACTCCTCCACGTCCACAACGACTCACGCCTGATGTGCTACAGCCCAATAAGCTGCTTGGCATCTCCAACAACTACAATTAGACGGGTCCTACGGTAACGGAAGTGCCGAAATATTTTCTGAGGCCCCTCGCTTGAAGGGCTCTATACTATTAGTAAGTCACTATCAAGCCGCCCAGTTATTGACCCTGAGAGAAACTAAAAGTGCAACCAGATCAGCTTTCCTATCGCCTAGGCGTATCTCGAAAAATATAGTAAGCCGCTTCTGTAGTCGTATGCCAACGATAAGGCATGCCTTGTAAGTGCCTTATAAGGCGAATGCCTTATTGCGTAATTCCTCAGTTGAGGAGTATACCAGCAGTCAGTCAGAAATTGTATTGGCCAAAACGTGCTACGATCCCCTAGCGCAGCACGCCTCACCTGCCTCTTTCTCTGCCCTCGTTCTACTTCTCGATCCCTGTGATGCTCAGTGCCACCTTAGGCCTGCTGCGGCGTCAACTCCAAGGTTCTCGGCAGATCTTTCTGCCCTCAGCCGCGACCCCGAGGCTCAAAAAAACACTTGCGACACACCGCAGCAGTACCATCTGGTGGGGTAGGCTCCCGATGCTGCTACTCTGCTGAATCGGGCCGTTGCGCCGATCTTCAGCTACAGCGGGTGCTGCAAGAGACGTTTCGACCGCCAATGGCGATCTCGTCTCTACCTCATCGGGCGGGAACACTCCGAGCCATGCCTCGGTAGGTGAGGTGGGGAGGGGCGGTGGGGGTAAACAACTTATGTCACATTCCTCCTATATGAGGGGCACTGTACCTCACACATTACACCCAAACACTCAACGTTGAGACATATTATACATGCCACCCGATGAACGAGCCCTATATGGCTACTGTAGGCATACCAGAAACAAAATCGTACGCCGCAAAAGGGATTGCTCCGAGCGTTAGGCCGTTCCGCAGTCGAGAACCCCCCCCGTCAGTCGGGGGTCTCCCTCGGCTCAAACGTACCCCATACAGCACCTCTATCGTAGAATGGCTCCTCCATCCTCTTGGGAAGGGTTAACCCCCCAATGGAGCTGCTGGCACTCCTTGCGGCATCTCTGCCGCAATCTCCGGAGGCATTCCATCCGAGGGAATTTCCTGTAGAGTTTCTGCCGCAAACGTTGGAGCAGTTTCATCGGACAAATCTCCCTCTCGTTTTTGTGGGGCAAGCGTCGGGACCATCGAGTCCGAGAGGGCTCCCTCCGGGGTGTCCTCTGCAAAGTGCGGCGCGTCTACATCCTCCGAGGGAGCTACTTCCTGTGGTGTCTCGGCCAAAACGTTCGGCGCAATTCCATCCCCCAATTGAACTCCCTGCGGCTTTTCTGCCACCAAACTTGGCGCTATTGTATCCTCCGATGAAGGAGTTTCTGCGGCAGCCATTGGAGTGATTGCGTCCGAAGAAATCCCGTGTGGTGGGTCTGCCGCAACGTTTGGCGCCATTCCATCCTCCGGTGGAACTCCCTGTGGCGTTGCTGCCACCAAACTCGGCGCAATTTCATCCTTCGAGGGAGCTCCTTGTGGAATTTTTGCCGCAACCGTCGGCGCAGCTACATCCAAGGGAGCTTCCTGTGCTGTTGTTGTTGTTGTCGCTAAGACCGGAGCTCTTTCACTCAAGGGGTCTTCCTGTGGCGTTTCTGCCGCAGACGTCGGAGCAGTTGCATCCCAGACAGCAGCTCCCGGTGGTGATTCCGTCGATAAGTTCGGGGCAATATCACCCGAGAGAGCTTCCTGCTGCGTGTCTGCCGAAGCCTTAGGAGCAACTACATCCGAGAGAGACGGTTCTAACACCGGCCGATCGTCGACGTTCATAGATGGGGGTGGTTGATCCTCGCCCTCTCGATAATTGCCTTCCCCCAAGGGCGGCATTGGTGCATCACCAGGGATAGCTGGGACCGCACTCTCCGCAGCACTGTTTGCCCCTTCGGATGTAGACCCCACCCCAGTTGAGATGGAAACAAGCGTTGAGTCGTCACTAGGTTCGGCGTTGGCTCCAGGTGTCGGGGTAAACGCGGCCGCTTGCCCTGCTACGTTGTGTTCGGCGACGTCCGGCGATATTGCTGACTCCTAGAATGGGGTATGGGAGGAGGTACGAGTGGGGGCCAGCAAAAGGAGTGAGATAAGGAGGGTTTAGCGCTCGGGCTAGTGTCCGCGTGTGTAGCACTTGGGTTGGTGTCCGCGTTACTCCCATACGGTTTGACCGATTGTACCACATTAAGCAGATATGTATACAGACAGAAGGCGGAACGATTTTCAACTTTGCTACCATCGTAGAAAAAAGGCAAGAGAGAAACGTAGGGATGGTAGAGAAGGTCTGAACATGAACACCTAGCATTTAAGCGCTTCGTTTTATGTGCCAACACGGGCGACACTGCTACAAAACACGCCTTTTCAACAGATGGTTCGTGCCGATATTCCTAACGATAAGCCGCACGGCACAATGGCTTCTCGTGGGCTCCTTCCCCCTCGCGGTACACCCGTGCTCCGTCGTTCCCAAGCCATGATACGGTAAAGGGGGCGCTTTCAGGCC
This sequence comes from Saccharina japonica, assembly GCA_008828725.1. Classification (NCBI taxonomy): domain Eukaryota; class Phaeophyceae; order Laminariales; family Laminariaceae; genus Saccharina; species Saccharina japonica. Next base: position 51,486 of record MEHQ01003769.1, read on the forward strand.
TAGCCGTTTCTGAACGACGCGGCCCCTCAACCGAGGAACCGCCCAGCATATGTGTCAACCATCTTGTACCAGGTATTCTACAATTATGTTTCGCTGATGACTTAGCCATTGGGGCTGCTATTGTGCATCAGGTGGCGTGTGCAGAGTTTCTAAGAGAAATTCGGGGTTTGGTTATGCTTAGAGTCCACCATCCGAGGAGCCCGATAAGTGACTTCCTGTGTGTGTTCCCCATGGGTAAACGCAAGGATGGAACGCATCACTTGCACGACCCCCCCTCCTTATCGTATCATAGTTCCCTCCCACCCCCTTACCTCGCCGCTGGGACCTCCTTTACCCTCGTCCTCGTCCGTCTCGGCATATTCGAACTGGTTGTACAACTCCTCCTCATTATCCTCTTCTTCCTTCCTGTTGTCCCCCAGCTCGCCCTCGGTGCTCCCATCCGTGTCTTTCTTATCCTCCTCCAACCTGTATATGATTTCTTCCTCCGCACCCCCCCCTAGCTCACTATAGGGCCCCCTGTTTAGCTCTTGGGTGCCCTTCTGCATCTCCTCCACTTCCCCGGCCAGATCTCCCTGGTTTTTGTCGCTTCTCTCTGAAATGTCCCCAAATTCACTGTACAGCTCGTCCTTCTCCTCGCCATGCCCCCCTTCTACCGGTATCTCCACGTCGCCTTCTTCTTCACCACCCCCTGCTTTGCCGGGGGGGTTCTTCTTCTCCTGGTCGGCATCCTGCATCTCCTGTTTTTCCTCCCCCACCTCATCCACTTCGTTGATGCTGATGTTGTCAGCACTGCTCCCAAGCTCCCTGCCCAGCTCCTCCTCCTCCTCCTCGACTGTCCCCCGCCCCTCCTCTTCCGGTCTCTTGCTGCTTGCCTTTTCTGCAGCACCGTCTAACTCTGGTTGGGGCTGCGCTTCTCCCAACACAAGGCTCCCCTGTGTCTCCTCCTCATCTGCCGCCTCTTTAGATACATTGCTGTTACCGTTCTCGACCACCCCCTCTAAGTCACCATGGGGTACCTCCTCCCCTTCTTCGGTCTCCTTCTTCTCCTCCTCCTCGTACTGACCCTGTTCCTCTCTCCTGCTGCTACCAGCTTTCTCTGCAGCATCCCCTACGTCCCGGTTGTGCTCTTTGTCCTCCCTCTCCTCATCTCCTTCTCCGGCTTTCTCTTTATCCCCCTCTTCCTGCGCCTCCGATTCAGCGCTGTTTCCCTTATCTGCGATGTCTCCAACCTCGCTGTACCGCCCCTTCTCCCCTCGCTCCCGGCCGTCGTCTTCCGGTGTATCACCCTTGAACTTTTCAGTGCCACCCTCGACGTTGCTAGGGGGCCCCTCCTGCCCCTTTTTCGCCATCTGAGTAAATGCCTCCCCCTCCACCTCTTCCGAACAACCTGTGCTAGCCTTGTCCGCAGCGTCGTCGATTTCCTTGGGGTCCTCTTTGGCCTGCTGCATACCCATCGCCTCCTCTACCACTTCTGGTTTATCGACGATTCCCTTTTCTGCACCTTCCTCAAAGTCGCTGTACACCTCCTCCTGCTCGTCTCCCCCTCGCCCCTCGGGCTCTGGTATATTCCCACTACCTCCTTCTGATGCATCCTCTAGCCTGATAGGGGGCTCCTCCGCCCCCTCGTCGGCTCTCGGTATCTCGTTCTCCTTCACCACCTCTTCCGGTAACTTGCTCCTGTCCTTCTCCGCATCGTCACTATCTTCGATGTACGTTTCCTCCCGCGCCCCCCACCCCTCTTCTTCCGGCCCCTTCCTGATGCCTTTGTCCACAGTATCTTCTAACTCACTCTGGGAGTTCCGCTCGCGGTCGTCACCCGGCTGTGTCTCCCCCTCCTCCTCCACCACCTCGTCCGATATATTGTTTCTCTCATTTTCAGCGCCGTCACCAGCTTCGGTGTACGTTCCGTCCTTCACCCCCTGCTCCTCTTCTTCCGGTATTTTGCTGCTGCTTCTCTCCGCTTCAAGCTCGAGCTCGCTACGGGGCTCTTCCCCCGCTCCCTCCTTGGTATCCTGCCCATCCTTCGCCTCCTCCATATCTCCTGACTTAGTGGTATTGTCATTTACTTCTCCGTCCCCAACATCGGTGCTCGCCTCCTCCGGCGCACCTCGCCCCTCGTCTTCCGGTATCGTCTGGCTGCGGTCTTTCTCCACGCTAGCTCCTACCTCGCGACGGAACGCTTCCTCTCCCATGACGGCCCCCTCTGTTCCCGGGTAGCCTCCCTCATCTTCTGGTGTATCTTTGCTTGTGATTTCCATGCCATCTCCCAACGCGACACAGGGCTCCTCGTTTTCCTCTTGGACCTCTGGGCTCTCCTGCGTTTCCTCCGGCTCTTGTGTCCCTGGTGTTTTGCTGCTTCCCTTATCCGTGTCGTCGCCTATATCGCCGCACGCCTCCTCCTCCTTCTTCTCCTCCGGTCGAGCCGTGCTTGTGTTCTCGGCGACATCCCCCAACTCGCCATAGGGCTCCTCACTAGCCCCTTCATTCTCCGGACGCCCTTGTTCCTTCTCCCTCTCTACCTCCGCTACTGTTTGGTTCCTGTCCTGCGTTTTACTGCCCGCAGCCACCGCGTACGGTGCCTCCTCCTCCTCCCCTTCCCCCTCTTCGGCTTCCGGTCTCTTCCTGTCGCCTCTCGTCCTAACATCCTCTAGCTCGGAGCGAGACTTTCCTTCTCCCTCGTCGGTCTCCCGCGTCTCCTTTTCCCCCTCCACCTCGTCTGGCTTTGTGCTCTCACCCTTTCCTGTACTATCGCCAAACTCACGGTGTGGTTCTTCCTCCCCTTCTACCCTCTCCTTCTCCTCCGCCATCTTATTGGCGCCATCCCCCTCACCATCCCCTAACTCGACAAGAGGCTCCACCTTGAGGTCCTTCTGTTTCTTCTCCTTCGCCTCGGCCATGCCCTCCCCCACCGCATCTTTCAAGCCCGTGACGCTGCTTCTCTGCGCAAGGTCCCCAACCTCGCTATACGGCTCCAATTCCGCCTCCCCCCCGTCTTCCCGGCCCTCGGTTTCCGGTATGCCCCTTATACTATTCTCCTCACCAGCCCCCAACTCGCCACGGAGTGCTTCCCCCCCCTCGTCAGCCTCGTGCGGTTGTCCCAACTCCTCCTGCTCCTCCGATGCCTTGGCACTACCCTTCTCCTCTTCGACCTCCGGGTTCCTGTTCCTTCCCCCCGTCTTTGCGTCCTCTGATATGATGCTCTGGACGGTATCTGTGCTTCCCCCAAACTCAGTGGACAGCTCTTCTTTGACGTTTCCATCCCGTATTTCTTCTTCCGGTCGCTCCCTGCTGTTCGTCTTCTTCGCGGTATGGCCTAACTCGACACGCGCCACTTCGCCCCCCTCTTCTGTGTCCTTCTCCTCGTCCTTGCCCTTCGCAACATTATCTCCCTCCTCGCCCTCCTCTTCTACCTCCGGTTTGATGTCGCTACCATGGCCTGCACTGTCCCCGAAGTCGCTGTACGCCTCATCCTCCTCTTCCTCGTCCTCCTCGCCACCGCCTCGTTTCCCTTGTTCTGGTGTTTTCGTGTTGGCTATCCCCGCCCCGTCCTCTAACTCGTCGTGCCCCACCCCTCGCCCGTCCTCGTTGACCTCCTGATTGGCATTCTCGTTCTCCATGCCATCTGCTTCCTTCTCGACACTGCCCCCCACGTCGGCCTCCAGCTCCTTCGTTTCCTTAGACGCTTCCTGTCCCTCTCCCCCCCCGTCTCCCTGTTCCCCTTCCACGTTATCTTTATACACCGTCCTCTTGCTGTGGTCGAGGCCTGTACCCTCCCCTAACTTGTCACAGGGTGCTCCTTCCCCCCCCCCCTCGGCCTCTTGCTTCTTCTCGAACTCCTCCCCCTCTTCGGGTGGCTTGCTGTCACCACGCTGCTCTCCCAGCCCCTCCCTCTCCAGCCCCTCCCTCTCTTCTGATGGCTTATCGCTACGTTTTTCCGCACCATCCTCAAAGTCACTACTGCTGTACACCTCCTCGTCCTCCTCCTCGCCACCTCCGTTGCCTTCCTCTTTCGGCGTATGGCTGCTGCCTTTTTCCGCGTCATTGTTTGCCTCGCCACCAGGTAACCCCTTACTGTCCTCTTCGGTCTCCTGTTTCTCCCCCAACTCGTCGTGTCCCGATTTGCTGCTGCCTCCCTTCTCTGCGGCGCCCCCAAACTCGCTGTGCGCCTCTTCCTCCTCCTCCTCCTCCCCATCCTTCTCTGCGCGTCCCTTCCCCCTTCCCTCTTCTTCGCACGTCTTCCCCCCATTGTCTGTCCCAGAATCCCCTACCTCGCCACACGCTCCGACCTCTTCCTCCCGCGCTTCCTGGGTGCCTACCTCCCGCTCCTCGTCGGCTGCACTTCCCATCGATTCCTGGCGGTCCTCGTCAGCAAACTCGCTGTACTTGTCGTCGTCGTCATCCTCCTCGTCGTCGTTGTAGCCAGTCTCCTGCGCTTTCTTCCCCACCACAGGCACGCCTTCCCGTGAAAACCCATCGGTTCCATGTTGTCGAACCGATGCAGACACGCCTTTCGATGCAAACCCGTCGGCGTCATCTTCTCGAGCCGTTGCAGACACGTCTCCTGCCGCAGACACGCCGCCTTCCGGCGTGGCACCATCGCCGGTTTCATGTTGCCGAACCTTCACAATAACGCCTCCTGGCGCTTCGTCGCCGATGCTCCGGGGTGATGGAACGGCTTGAGCCGCGGCGTCGCCCCCACGAGGGTCGGCGTCTTGGGGGCTTAGTGATGTGGGAGGGTCGCAGGGCTTGTCATCCTTGGCTGTGACCTGATACAAGAGACACGTAGTACCCCAACACGCGACACAATTCGGCAATTCATTAGCTGCGGTAGATATCAAGTGGTTTATCGTGGAAGGGTCGCAGGCCTCATTATCCTTCGCTGTGACCTGAATAAGAGACAGAGGAGGCGTACTGCGGTAGGGGTACGTACGAGCACGCTACCTTCATGATGCTCCTCACTTGAAGGGCTCGATACCTCAGCCGCAAACCGCATTCGAGAAAAAATTGTAAGCTAAGCCCGACACACGACCCCATGGCCTATTTATACGTACGATACGAATAGTACTGTACGGTACGTAAGGGCCTCGCCACGGTAGTAGCAGTCTGGGGTTGGGACCATCCGCGTCCTGGTATGGTCTGTACACAAGTACTTCTTGGCCAGGTTTGAACACGGGGTACGGTTTCAGTTTTCTGTTATTTTCGGCTTGTTTGTCTGCCCGCTCGGTTAAGTTTCGGCGTGCGAGTTCAAAAGCCAGTTTGCAAATTGTCCCGCGTGTTTTGTGCGAATTCTTCGGTGTTTGCTGTTCTTTACGGATCATGCGCACATCACACATAATGGCTGTGCTTGTTACGACGTAGCGGATATTGATCGTGATGTATCCGATGTGTGGAAGGCCATTCGTACGCTTGCCATCAGCGCGTTTGGCAATACGCCATCCTACACCGCACAACACGAGAGGTTACACCAATGGTGTTGCCTCCTTCCCTCTCTCCCTCCGTCCCCCACTCGCTCCGGCGTATGCGTTCCATGTCGGGGTCGCATCATATCCAAGTATGTTTTCCATCGTGCCTCTCCGTATTTATGTGATGTTTGTGTGCCTATGGGCCTCGACAACAAGACTTCGCTCGCACGCACTTGAACGCTACGTCTGCACCAACACCTGCCGCCCAATATTCAACTCCCCGCACCCTTACGTCTTATCTACGAGCACATTTTTCACGACCCTCACCTCCTCTGCTTTGTCTTCCGCCTCCCCCCCCTTCTCCCGCTGGACCTCTCCTCTCACCCCTAGAGCCCCAGATCGACCCTTTCGTAAGCGTGACCTAGCATCAATTGCGCTCCGGTGGCGGAACCTCCTCCCCGCCCCCGGGGCCTTCGCGGGAGATGGGGTCCCTCGTTCTCCTGCGGAGGAGGTTGCCCTGCGCCCGCCCGGCTTTCGGCTACTCCCGTTCCTACTTGTGCTGTCGGCGGTGCGGCGTGCTCGGCGCGAGCTGTCAGCGGCGGCCCCGCTGCGGGAGGCGCTCAGGAAAGGTTGGGGTATCCTAGCGCATCCGGCCTCGAGCGCTTGCCCCCTTGTTTGCTCGACCTGATGAGAGAGAGAGAAGGAGGGGGTGGAGGTTGAGGGGGGGGGGCACGGGAGCAGGGAGGGAGGGAGGACGGGAGGAAGGTAAGGGGGGAGAGGGTGGTAGGGGTGAGGGGTGCGTATTGTGACCGAACCGTTCTGAGCGCCTGAAATTCTCGAGCACTTGCCCCCCTGGTTTGATCGACCTTGCGCGAGAGGGGGTATAGGGGTGTGGCCTGCGTGGCACGGCCATCGATAAAAGCCGAACGCCGCGAGTAATGACCTTCGCTCGCGAGTACGAGTAATGTCCCTCGATAGGGTTCACGCAAGCGCCGCGTCACCTGCTTCCGAAGGTGCATCACGCCGTGGCGGCTGAACGCTTCCGGGGTGGCAGGCCGCTTCTCGCATCGAACCTGTCGTGGTGGGGAAAAGTTTATTTTAGGAGGGGGGGGGGGTTGCGTGTGGTAGAGCAAGGAAATGATCACACGTTGTAAATAGGCGAGAAAAAGAATCGCGCTCATTTGTAGTCGTATCGTGCTCAGACTCATGCCGCGAAAGGAGTTGCGCTGTTATTGGTGGGAAAAAAAGTGATTGGTTGAGCTCCTCAAGTGAGAAACAGCCTCAGAAGGTGTATGCCTTATTGGGGAGTTCTTCGGTTTAGAAGCCCAAGCAATCAAAAATATTAGGTATTCGCCTTAGAAGGCAAAAATGTGCTACCCCTATTGCAGAACGCGTCTATATCAATAAATCGCTTTCGTTACAGACCTAGGCCATGGAATTGATCAGCCATCGGTTTAAGCGTAAAAGTTGCCGTAAAGCCAGGTTCTGAGTGGGGTATAGAGCCCCTATACCATATTCAAGTGAATAGTCTCAGAAGGTGCACCCCTACCGTAGCCCTTGCTGTTTCTTCATAGTCCAGCAGGGGGGTTTCCATGTGCATACACGCTGATGTAAACATCATCATCCAGTGACTGCTCTGAGAATACCGTACGTAGCACTCTCCTGCGCCTTCTCCGATCATTTAAAATAGGGATCAGGTATTGGATTAGACTAGGCCTCTCCTCTTCTCTGGCTTTGAGGCGGTAAGAAAAAAGGCACAATGATCGGGGGGGTTGCAAATTGATACGGCTGTTTACACGGCCGCCGAAAATATGGCGCATGCCTTATTTTTAAGCTGAGGGAAGACGGTGAGATATTCGCCTCCGACCCGCCCGACCAAACATCTCCCGGCCATGTTTTGTTTTGCGTTTTTCGGTTATGCTGTGCCTTCCCCCAACGCACACATACATAAGACAGACGCCCGCTACGGTAGTGGGTGCACGTGAAAAAAATATGAGACTTAGACCTTGAAGACTTCTAGTTATCACCCAAACCCTGGCGTTAACAAACAAAAAGCGCACACTTAACCCGATTATCAACCCCATGGTTAGGTCTGTCGCGGAAACTATTTGTGAAAAAAGTAACGATAAGGCATGCCTTATCGCCTCAGAAGGCGTGTGCCTTATTTAGATAATTCGTCAGTTGATAAGCCCGACCCGTCAGAAATGTTAAGCATTGCCTCAGAAGGATAAAAAAAAATGCCTCAGAAGGCGTATGCCTTATTGGGGAGTTCCTTATAGTTGAGAAGCCCCTTCAGTCACAAAATATTAGTATTTGCCTCAGAAGGCAGACAAAAGTGCTCGTATCCCCATTGAAGAACGCGTCCATATCTATAAAAACCAAACGATAAGGCATGCCTTATTGGGTAATAAGGCATGCCTTGTTGGGGAGTTCCTCAGTGGAGAAGCCCCATCAGCCACAACAAAATAGCTATTTGCCGTAGAAGGCAAAAACAAATTGCTACCCCTGTTGTAGAACGCCTCGACGGTGCTGTCGCTGTTGTTGCTGCTGCTCGTCGGGGCTTTGAATATTGTTTTAGGTCACAGCAGTATGGGCTTTTGCGTGTGATGGCGCAGGAAATGGTCGCGCAACGTCTCCCTTCTTCGTCGGAGAGCCGCCTGCCGTTTTACCAACCACAGATTCCTCCTTGGGTTTCCAAGTTGAGCCACGAGGAAACTTGCCAATTTTGTTCCTTTTGACTCTAAAAGACAGCTGCAAGTATCCAACCAAACTCTCGAGCTTGCTGGCGAGAGCTGCGAGCAGCCTGTATTTTGTAGGATAGGTAGGTGTGTTCAGATAAAGCAACAGAGCGGAGGTGTGCTTGCGGTAGGGGCTGGTTGCCCTTTAAAGGCGTTAACATGTCTCAATGACAGTGCGGGGGTCCTCTAGTCGGCAGCTCCGTACGCAATACATTAGGACTCGGTGTGTTCTCTACAAAACAAATACCTTGGTATGCGATTATTTCGCTCACCTACAACAACTAAATGCTGAACACCCCTCGGCAGTAATGTCGGGGGTTTTTTCAACCTCGGCTTGTTCTACCTTACACCTACATCAGTCGCCCATTGCGGGCATACGTGGAGCAGCGGCGAGTATCAGCCCGCCACGGCGTAGGCAACCATGTACAATGTACACCAATATTTGAAAAGACACCTAGTAATAGCCCAAATGGCACTACTGTGCATCGGCCTTAGCCTCCCAGTTTTCTCAAAAGTCGTTTTTTGGGGGTGAGGTTTCGAGCTCCTATTCAAAACTCAAGTGGCCGCCCTCAGACGTACCCCGCCGTAAAGTAGTCCGCGTCAGCAGAAGCAGCAGCAGCAGCAGAAGCAGCAGTGCGATTGGCAAGTGCCCTGCTCTCGTAGAAGGGAGGGAGGGGGTGTCTTACCGTTCTCAGGCGTTGCATAAGTTTCTTGTTCGCTGCCCGGTCCCTCTCCCAGGCGGCGACGTCGTATATCGAGGACACCGCTCCTAGGTGCTTCACCTGCGCAACGTAATACATCCCCAGGCAGCTATTAATATCAGTTTCGTGCATCGGAAAAATGAGGAATTGTTTGTGAGGGAGCAATGCCACCTTGCAGGGGTGGTGGCTTATATTGTGAAGTCCCCGCCTGAGGAACTGCTGTAAATATATCACCCGAAGCATGACTTCGAAGATTTGTTTTCGCTCAGCCCCCGACCAACGTTTCAATCTTATGTAAAGCAAATACACTTGTGAAGTTACCATTTCTAGGGTCTCTATACCCGTTCAGAACGGTTTTGCCCAAGAAGAGAAAAACTCCTACGCGTACCGTGGGATGAGTCAATGGGGCGAATATAGGTGGGTGAAAATGAAGGTAATAATGCCCTGGGTTATTCATATGATTGTATATTACATATCATGCTAATCATCACTTAAGGGCAGTAATTAATTAATTCGTTTCGTAAGGCCGCGTTGTGCTATTTCAAGACTTTAATTTCTTGACGACATACCTGCTTTGATTTTGTGTGGATTATGTAAAAAACTGTTCTTCCCCTTTTGCAAGCTTAATAAATTACTTAATTCGTGTCCCTCATAGATACACAAAAACTAGTGAACAAGATGTACTTAAATAACTCAACTACGTGATGTATTTACATTTTTATTGGGCGTCCCTTTTTACTTTCCTGCTCATTTCGTACAATAGAGATGGTTTTTTATTTTTGCAAAAGAGGCACCTATCTATATTTCAATATTAAAATAATACGAAGTAGTAATATAAATATAGCTGATAGTAATAAATATCCATATATATATAGTGCCAACAGTGCAGTTTCTCGCATACTGTTAGTAGCCGCACAATCAAACTTTTCTTGAAAACCAGATCGAGCGGTGGTGAGGGGTAGGCAGGCGTAAAACAAAATGGCACCAGGGTCCATCGACATCCAAGAAGAGAGCATTATACATCGTCTCCCTGTTCTGTGAAAATGAATAAGTCGACACTAGCTCATGCCATCAAATTGTTGAGTCCATCCATCCCTACCCCTATTATTATTACTACACGTATATTACTACACGTACGCCAAGATGGCGGTCAATACAACCTCTGCTTCACCTAAGGCGTAGGGGTGGATAGAAATATTAAAATCCTGACTTGGGCCTTGTAGCGTCGATGAAAAACAAATCACCAACAGAGGGAAACGATATGCTGTAAGCTGAGGCCGGTACACAATCTCGCACGCTCGTACACATCGGCAAAACAACGAAAGCTTTCGCGGGATACACATCGGGCCTGCAGATGTTCCCTAGCTCTTCCCTTGACGAGCCCGACCCGTCAGCCGGAAAAGGAAAAGGCCTCCTATCAAGTGCAACGCCCTACCACCCCGTACCACAGCTCTTAAGGACTCATGTAAATATCATTAAAAAAAACGGGGATGCGATAGGAGGTGTTTTGTTTTCAGTTGCTCAGGGCCACACTCGGCCGAGCGACTTACCTTATTTATTTGCAGTTTTTTTTGTATATATGTAAGCTTTTTTTGGTTCGCGATTTGTACCGTGATGGGGATTGTTTCGGTATTATTCGCTTCGCCGTCGTATTAATGCCGTATGCGTGATTTTATGAGATGTACAGAGCCACTCGCCCGTGTGGCATAACCTTGGCGGTAAAAAATGGGGGGCATATAGGGGTATACAGTATATACCCCCGGTGGGTGGGTGTAGTATATACCCCCCTACCGCAGCAACAGTCGGAAATGAAAACACACGAGAAGGACGAGTTTTATCACTCACACGGGGAAGAGCGGCTGGTGGAATGGGCATCACCATGCCTCACGCTTGTCGTCCAAACCCCTCAGGTTGCGCTAAATAAGCCGCGTTTTTTTTTCCCCGTCCCATTTGTTATATTCGCCCTTCTATTATATCTCCCTCTTTAGTCGTAACTCAGATCCGGGGTCACTAAGTAGGCTCTTCTCCCCCCTCCCCACTACGGTACGTGCCTTGTATTTCTTGTCGCGAGAAAATTTTAGCATCGTCAACTCTCGTCGAATTGTGCTTACCCACGCTATAATATGCGCTCTTGACAAGTTGGTGTCATTTTGAGAATAAAAATCTCCATGCGGAGACTCGAGCCCTCGACTTCCAACTCAACAGGCTCCGTGGTTACCTGCTGAACCACCGGGGCGACCGGCTAACACAATAGAATGGGCTTGCGAATAGTAGCATGCAACACACATCGTCAGTGAGAAAATTCTGGGCTTAACATGGCAAACCCTAAAAAAAACACAACCGGCCAGCCACTCTGACTATTTACACTACTGTGATTATCCTACTTCCGGGTTGACAACGTATATTATGCTGTGATTATCCTACTTCCGGGTTGACAACGTAACTAATGCTCTGATTCTTCTACTTCCGGGTTGACATCGTAGATGATGATTTATACTATTATCCTACTTCCGGGTTGGCAACGTTATATCTCACCAAATGCTTGTTTTCCATGGCGATTCGCTGCAGCTCCCTCTTCCGGCACAGCACGTTGATGCTCGCGCACGCCACGCCTCCCTCCCCGCCGTCCGGCGGGTCGCAATTGAGAAGCAAGGACGATGGGGCCGTGAATATTCGTGTCATCTGCCTCAAGAGCTCTCTGCCCCGCGTCGATCAGATTGAACCGGGGAGGAGGCATGAGAGAGGTACGGGGGGGGGGGGGTCGTGAGGGGAACGGTGGGGGGGGCGAGGGGGAAGACGGAGGGGCAAGGGGGAAGGGGGATAACTCGAGAGCACCAAAGGAGAAGGACTAGTCGATCGCGATGATAGTCGATTGTTACAATAGCCCTTGGTGATGATTCGTGCACGGAGAGCATATCTGTCTGGCATATAGGTAAGTTCGTGGCCATCTTCCAGGAGACCTGTTCCGCGTTGACTCGATTTAGAGGGGACGCGGGGGGGGGGGGTTATCCTAGAGATCGGGAAGGGGGCACTATAGCAGTTCATCTTGACAACAATCCACTCCTAGGACAAAGACTCTATGCTCGCTGCATGATCTAGGTATGTCAAGGTAAATCTAGTCCCGAGCTTGTATTATCTAGCCCACGTTTCCGGGGGGGGGGGGGGTTAACGGCAGTCTGCATGACCTACTGGCACATGCTTCCAGGGTTGGATCTGCACAACCTCTCACGACGGCAGGCGAGGAACTAGATCATCCACAGCAGGTCATGATCTATCTTGATCTATCTTGAGATGAGACGCGTGCTACGATAGAGGTGCGCCATGTTTTTTCTCAGAGGGTGGTCACTTGAGGAGCTCTATACTAATAGTAAGTCAATAGTAAGCCACCTGCCTTTGGAGGAAAATTAAAGTGTTATATACCCGATGAACAATCCCATGGTCTCAAGTATAACATGATTTTTCGGCAACACAAGAATGGTAGCATTCCGACGATTTTTGGGTCAAGGAGCCCCGTCGTTTAGAAAACGTTTCCGCCAAAAAAAGGTATACCTACCTCTATCGTAGCACGCGTCATGATCTGCCCCGAGATGTGCGGTAGTGTTTCTTCGCGGCAGAACCCGGGCTGCGCTAAGGTAGATATGTGCGCTCGACTGGTGCTACGATAGGGGGGGGGTACCCACATTTTTCACTACCGGGTTTTGGCCACTCGGACGATTGGCTCCGGATCTAACTGGAAAATGGACCTAAAGATAGTCTGTTTCGCGTTAAGTAACAATGCCTCCAATGGCGGTGCATATGGACCAACAAAACAACAGAAAACGGTGATATGAGTAGGACGCAGTAACGCAGTCACTCGGTCGAGTGGCTCTGCGCAGGTGAAAAAGCAAGCACCTATACACGACCCCCCTACGGTAGCACCAGTCGCCCTCGACGGAAGCAAACCTGATGTATCACACCGGGTGATAATAAAGATAGCCCACCGTATCACACCGGGTGATAAGATAACACCCCTTATCGCACGGGACGCGTGCTGCGATAGAGGTAGTGGGACGTTTTGGCTGAAGCGTTTTCGGAACGGCAGGGCTCCTTAACCCTGTTAGAACTGCAGTCCCGTTTTGGGGACAAATTACTTAAAATTTGAGTGGTTTGTCCCCAAAACGGGACTGCAGTCCTAATTAACCCGAAAACCATTCGGAATTTCTTTATTTTGCTGTCCCAAGATTTGTTTTCATTTTTAGACTTACGTGCGTGGGGCATGGGAGTGTTCATCGGGTCCGAGCACGTTTTACTTCCCTCGAAAATCAGTGTGAAGGGTGAGGTAAAGAGCTCCTCAAGTGACCACCCTAAAAAAAAAACAAAAAACAAGGTGCACCTCTACCTTAGCATGCGTCACGGGTGATAACATAACACACCCTATCTATCACCCGGGGGTGATAAAATAGCACCCTCCCCTGGGACGTTCGTCAGAGAAAAAATCTCTCCAGACCATGGGGGGGGGCACATACAACGAAAATGGTGGGCGTTGGAAAGGGCTCGTTCGAGACCTTTCCATAGGCCCGTCGCTCCGCGCTTATTTGCACTCTCTCCTCTTTCGAGAAAACCAGCATGGAAATTTGTCCGCGGGGGTGTGTGGCGCGTGCTTGCCTTGTAAGGGTAGCGCCTTATCACGTGTTCTGAGGCTTCCTCCCTTGAGGAGTTCTATACTATTACTACGTTAAAAAGCTGACTTTGGAGGGGAACAAAAGCGCTACGTACCCGATGAACTATCCCCATGGCAACACAAGAATGGTGAAATTCCGACGAATTTGGGTTAAGGAGCCTATTGATAGTCATTCCGAAAACGTTTCGCCCAAAAAGTGGCACCTCTATCGTAGTACGCGTCGCTGTTACGTTATCACACCCCGGTGATATACGGTGGACGCACCATTCCCAGGGCCCCAAGTTCTACAGGGAAACACGTTGCAACACAGGAATAAAAAGTCCGAGGAACTTTGGGTTTAACCGTTTTAGAACTGCAGTCCCGTTTTGGGGGAAAATTACTTAAAATTTGAGGTGGTTTGTCCCCCAAACGGGACTGCAGTCCTAAAAGGGTTTATAGCTGGTCCCCCGTATTTGGGAACAAAATGCTTGAAACGAGAGTGGATTTTTTTTTTTGAGTTCTGAATGGGTTAAAGAGCCCGATCATTCCGAAAACACCTTCAGCCAAAAAAAGGTGTACCGTATACCTCTATATACACCACCACACGCGTCTTCGCTCGAATGTAAAGGGAAAACAAGGCCGGGGAGGTGAAGTGTGACGTGATCGTCGTCGGCGTAGTCGTCGTCACCTGTTTCCGCGCTCCACCTCCGCATCCCTGGCCGCGAGTATCGCCTTCTTCTTCGGCCGCGTCTGAAGGTGCGCCAGGTGCAGCGTCTGGGGGGTGGAGTTGTCGATCGTTCCCGATCCCGGCGCCCTCGTGCTGATCTCCGCCAGTCTCTTCTCATGGTGTGCTCGAAACCTCGCCTGCCCGACACGAACAAATACATACGAGCTTGTGAGGCGGCGGGATTTTCACGACTAAAAACTAGTCGGTAAGTACCGTTCGCCAACCATATTACTTTGCTTGGAAGGTTTGGCTGGGGAAGGGAGCTGATGGTCACTCGACTTGCCGGCTTAAGTCAGGCGAGCGAAGCGAGCCAATTCAGCTGTCCCTGGTCGAGGGGGGCCGGAACCAAAAAAGTGAAAAGTGTATCCCGCATTTAACAAGCCTTTCTAAAAGTATGGAAAATCCAAGAAGTCAGATAGTCGCCACTTCCGGTAAACAACTACAGTGACTATTAGTCCGGCCAACAGAGTGCCGATTCGCAGCCCTCGAAAAAATACAGTAGTGTCAACAGGGCCAAACTTGTCAAAAATTTGCTGAGCGTCGACCATTCAGTTCTTTGTTTGTCGGAAAGCGTTCTCCTGCTCGAGCCTCGAATGAAACAAACACAAAAACAAAACAAACAAAAAGCATGCGTACCTTGTGAAACCCGGTTGTCGGTCAATGGCGGTGCGCTCGGAACCCTTTGCTTGCTTGCCATCAAGTACAACAGCAGAACAGGACAACTACTACTGGGGGCCATACAGTACGCGACAGATGTTAATAAACTGATAATTAATCATTGGAGACTGGGATTTTGGGGAGAAAAATAAGAACGCGACCTCTTTGTACTGAAAATAGTGTGGAACACACCCAGTCTTACATAAGAATTCCAGTCTGGCAAAAGATAAGAGAATGTTAACATCTGTCGCGTACTGCTGTAGTAAATCAGAACTTGCGATGGACCCTTCAAACCAATACATCCCCCTAAATTAGTGAACCAAATGTTATCCCGGTTATGAACAGTCTGTGTTTCCGGGTGATCCTATTAACCCCTTACGACTGGCCCCCAGTAGTGGACAAACGCTGTTAGTGGATCTTCCTAAGGCAGCTAATTAGGCACTCTGATTGGCCAAGCAAGCACTGACCACTGGCATAGGGTTCGGGTTAGGGTTAGGGTTAGGTTCGATCTGAGGGTCAACATACTACTACCAAGACAAAACCCCCATTTTAAAGATCCACGATCACCCTTTGTCCACCCCTCCTGGCCCCCCGTTTTGGGGGACAAACTACTTGGAATTAGTGTCGGATTTTTTTTCAGTTATGAGTGGGCTAAGAAACCGGAAAGCAACGTAGTGGTCCATCAGACTGGATTTCTTTTTCGAAAATGCGTGCGTTCTACACTGCTGCTGTAACTTCATTCAGTGTGACGACTCCCGAGGTTCTTCCTTCCCTGTAAATCTGAGCCTTGTTTCCTGTTGTTATTGCGGGTTACCATGGCAAATAGGACCTGCTAAGGTACACACATACATAGTAAATAGGTACCAGATACCAGGTATGTGTTTACCCATTTTGGTCCCTATTTACTATGTATGGTCCTCCCGTAATAGTGCTCGTTTTCTTAAGCTTACTTTGTGGCACCACTCTAAAATTAATGACAAGCGCTCCTCGTGAATCCGCCCAGATTGGTGCGCACTACTACTGCTGTACAGCAGTGCATCACTCGTGTACAGCAAACAGTACTGTTAATATTAATAGTGTCCTCTTATACCGACAGGATACAGCACAGTACTCCGTACCTGGTATGTGTCATGCCTGGTACAGCAGTACACTCACACATTCTTGCCGGTATTCAATCTACCACGGGTACTACAGTACTACTGCTCTATGTACTATAAAGGTTTCGCGGTTTGTTGTTGTGGGCGTGTTATCTTCTTCTGTTATCTTCTGTGTTCTCTTATTTGCTCAAGCCGTTTTTGCTACGAGTATACGAAGTACCAGGTATATAATTTTGTTAACCGGAGTACATAATGTCTATGATGATATATAGGTACGTAGGTTGTTCGTGGTATGGGGGGGTATAATTAATTCATTTAGCGAAAGAGGGAAAATGATAGTGTGGATGGGGGTAGATGAAATTAATAAATTAACTACTTGAGCTACGAGTGGGGATTAATTAATTTAGCGAAAGAGGGAGAAAAATATCAGCAAAGCTCAGCACAAACAGTAATCGAACAATCGTGCCATTCAGTTCACTCGAAACCTCAATCTTGCCTTCTCGTCGCCATGAGAGTGCCCTACTACTACGAGTACTGTACCAGGTGCTACATACAGTACGTACGCACGCTGACCACATAACAAACCTGCAAACCTGACTGGCGACCAGCCTTGGCGCGCTCAAAACAATACGAGTAAGGTCCCATCAAATATAAAACATGACACGATTTTTCTTTTAGAGTGGGAAGGAGATGGCAGAAGGTGTGGCATGGTCCCTGCATCGGTTTTTATAACAGAGACGGGAGCTTGTTATTACCATCGCCTTGAGCTTGCCTTGAGAACGTTTTTTCTCTTTTCCTCTCTCGTGTCTTCTTTCTTGCTTTTTTGCCTTGTTTTTCCCTTTGTTTCCACCCTCTGCCGGTGTCTTCCTCTTTTTCGTGTTGCCTCGCCCGTGCAGCAGTTATCTGTCCCTCTTGGGCACGTGTGCTTTTCTTCTAGGGGCGATTATGTCTCCCTGCGTCATTTGTATTCTGTTTCATTTCAGAATTCGTTTTTGTATTGTCTTTTGTGCTTATTTTTTTGTTTGGCTCGTGTCGTTGTGTTGTCGTACCCGGTACGTTACGCATCTCACTTGCTTTACCCATTAATTTGCGTTTATTTTGTTTGGTTTTTCTCTGTTTCACAGTCTGTGACCACATAATTTGTATCTCTCTAGGATTAGGAATCAGGACAGGCACTGACTGGGTGTACTGGTGTGGTTGAGTAGAAAAAACGGGCTTAATGTGAAGACAACACACACACGCACAACAGACCAAAAAAACTGAGTTTCGTGGTGCGTCCCGAAGATGCTCCCTTTTTTTTTTCTTTTTCTTTTTGTCCATCCCATTTACCAGGTATTATCTTCGCCCGTCTTTTCTCTCTCCCTCTCTATTAGTATAGTCGTAACTCAGATCCGGGTTCACTAAGTAGGCTCCTCTCCCCCCTCCCCACTACGGTACGTGCCTTGCATTTTTATCGCGAGAAGATTTCAGCACTTTCTTCCCTCGTCGACTTGCGTCGGATTCCTGTACGAGCAGTAATTACGCCGCACGTATCATACATACACATACCATCGTTCGATCGCCACGATACGAGCTCATGATCCCGCGTATTCTGCTGCATGAAATCACAGAAAGGTATCACTAAAAATGAATCGCATACAAGGACGCTGGTTGATTATAGTGATGATTCGAAAATCGGCAGTCCTTTGACAGTTCGAGAAGCATCGCTACGTCGTTTTGATCCGCTCGTACACCACCAGTAAGCCTCAAGCCTTATGGGGCAGTTCCTCGGTACATATATTAATAGTGCGCGCTCTATCTTTCTCTTCAAACTCTAAAAACTAAATACAGTACGCGTACGTGTATGTCTCGCATGGTATGAACTGCTTGCGATGGGCTGTAAATAATGCGAGTAGTTCTCGGATGTACCAGGCAGTACCTGGTAGTCGTACGAGTGTACACAATACGCTTCCGACCAAACCTTGCCTCTCCTCTGTTGCTGCCGCACTCTGTGCATTGCAAATAGCCACGGTGGGGCTGAACGTTGCGTGTACCACAGATATCATACGTGTATACCACCTGGTATACGCTAGCCGCACGCTGGCTCCAATATGGAACATGTCCTTTACGCGGGTAGAGCTGTAACAACAACACAGCAGTGCACTGCTGGAGGGGGCGTGATACGTAGCAGGTAGTTCTTTTATTGCGCCGCTTCTCCGCCGATAACACTGTCTATACGAGTACCGACATGCATTCGTGATTCGTCTTGTATATAGTGTGCTGGCACCGTGTGCCGCGGTTTGCAGCATAATAGTAGGGCAAGGCTTACCTTGTGGAGCTCCCGCGCAAGGCCCGGCTTTTGGGCATCCAGCCCTACCCTCGAGCGATGCATACAAGGACGAGTCTACCGCAGCAGAACTCGTGCTCTATAGGCAGGCGCTGTCGCGCACCACTCGTACGAGTGTTTACGGGTGTTTTGAGTACACAGAGTGTCGTATGCACACATGCGTGCTACTGCTGCTGTCTGTTGTACTACTGCACGAGTACACGAGTACCCGTTGGTGACGTAAAATCCCAATATTTGGTTGTAACCGTTTTATTTTGTCGAAAAGGCTTTAATTACGCCGCATCTCTGCGATCTACGTACTCTTCGACTCACAGCTCTCCTTCCTCCTTCTACTCGAAAGACGACAGCAGCACGAGTGGTCGCTACTCTAATGTGCGTACGAAGTACGGACGAGTACGGGAGTAGACTCTTCGCAGGCCGCAGGCACGACCTGCCGGCCGAGAGGTTGAGCTTCGGGTGTATTTCCAATTTCCAATACGAACACTTTCCCTTTGACGTACCTCTTATGTACGTGGTCTGAACACTATTAATACTACAGTACTACAAACAGAGTAGCTGAACCATTAATACTATACTATTAATAGTTGTACTACGAGTACTGCTGCATACTACTACACAGTACTGTACAACTACTATTACTACTATTAATAGCAGTATTAATAGTAAAATACTACTGCTGCTACTACTACTACTACCACGCTGCTACTATTAATACTACGTACTACGTACTACTACTATTATACTACGACGACGACGACTACGAGTACTACGACTACTACTACCATTAATACTACTACGTTCTACTACGTAACTACTCCAGTATTAATACTACGAGCTGGTGGTCCAGCTGAAATGGCGAGGCCGTACCCAAACAACCTTTCAGGATAGCACATGCTACCGGTACTACTACAAGCAATAACTCTGGTACGAGCAGTGCTGATGCTGTACAGTAGTGTACGTGCGTACGCGCACTCCTAGGTTGAAAACGTCGTAGAGTATTTACTTTAGTCGCACATACTATACCCCCCCCTGACCTCCGACGAATTTCCAAGCACATCCAAGCACAGTTTCTCCACAATTGGGGGGGCGAGTGCAGACACCAGCGAGGATGCCTACGTACAATATAGGGATAAATGTCGACGAGACAATTTTTCAAGCCATCATGTTTCGTTGGGGACACCTTATTCTGGCTGATGTGTCCAACCATGTACGTACCTGAACCACCCCCCCCCCCCCCCCCCCGTCACCCTGTACATCAAAGCCCATACCAGGGAGGCACAGACCGAACCGAGGGTAGCCCCACCTGCCAAGCGAACCCTCCGGGCCAATCCAATAGCCACTCCCTCTGCTAACAACCGAAGAATTGTCCAATCATGCACCTGAACCCCCCCCCCCCCCCCCCCTCTTATTGTTGCATAATGATTATGAAAACGCCAACTACAAATACAAATCCATTTTTATATGATTTGCCTTCCGACAATCACATTTCATGGGCTCGAAACCTCATTCCCACCCTCAATCAGTATGTACGAAATACTTCGTGAGTCATTTACCACACAACGAGCAGGGTGGCCCAAAAACATAATCGTGGACCAAAACAACACGTTTTTTTTTTCATACTTGGTATTTTCGGCTATTTTTAATAGGGGGGGGGGGTACCAGGCAACCATCCCCTCCCCGAAAAAATCACGAATAAATCATGTACAAAACTGATCGTACACTGAATCCTATTCGTAGACCAAACAAACCAGTACATAGAGTCGTCGTCCACCAACATCGCAGGTATATACCTCGCGCTTTTTTAGCCGCTTTCCCTAAAAGGTGACTCCTCGTACCACAGTAGGTTTTCCGTGGTCGGCACTGCGTACAGTAGCAAAACCCAAACCACGACCAACGATATTTATTAGGGGCACTTTGTGACTTGATATTCTGACCCCGATTACACATTGTAGTAGTGCCATGTTGTGCTTGGCCTTGGTTCTTGACCCCGATTATATCCCCCGACTCTCGCGATTCTTGCGAGTTTTTATTCATGATGGCCCCACATTCTTCAAGACGCTTCTTGACTCCCGAAATATAAGCACATTTTGTAGATTAACATTCAATAAAAAAGTTGCTTATGTTTCGGGACAGAATGGTACTTGCCCGAAGTTCGCGAAGTTATGATTTCTGCCCCGATTATTTACCCCGGCGAGGATTGTTTGTAAAGCGACAGTCGTAGTGGCGTTTTGCTTAAAGCGTCAGCTATGAAATCGACCAACTTTGTCGACTCTGCCTCTCGCGCCCGCCTCTCCTTGTCATATGCATCGATGCCGCCCCACCACCCGCAGGACGCTCTAAATTGCCAGTTGCGTCGCACGCATGTATGGACGCGTGCTACGGTAGAGGTAGCACTTTTTTAGCTTAATCGTTTTCTGAACGATCGGGCTCCTTAACCCAAATTGGTCGGACTTTCATTTTTGTGACGAATCATGTTTCAGAGTATACTTCGGTCGTGAGGCTTCTCATCCGCCAGCAGTTTTATATTCCTCCAAAATCATTTTTTCGGTGAGGTATGACGCTCCTTAAGTGAGGAGCTCAGAAAAAAACATGGTGCGCCTCCATCGTACGTAGCATGCTTCTATGCCGCTGGTTTTCCACGTTGTTGCTCAAGGAGGATAAAGGAAGCACAACAAGGACAGGGCAGAGGTGGAGGCTGTTTGGTGGTGTTCTGCTAATTTCAGGAGGCAAGAATGTCCTGCCTCGTGCCTATTGTCTGGTTCCTGTTACCCACGAAACCCTGAAGATTTCTCGCTGAATCTGAGCAACTGAGTGAGTCCCAAGTGCTTGCTCTGCCGCTGCTGCTGCTGCTGCTGCTGTTGTGTGCTGTACGTTTTGTGTTTTCTGCATAAATCAGCTCTAAGGTCCGGCCGCCCTGGTGGTCTAGGGGTTAGCCTCGAAAACTACTGAGTGAGGTCGAAGCGGTCGGGGTTTCGAACCTTTGGCCGGGTATGTAGTACCCTGTGGCCGGTAATATAGTTACCCTTTTGGTATCTGGTACGAAATACCAAACGTAGCTTATAGTACCGGCCAGATTGGTACCTCGGACAGACCATCTGCAGATCATCTACAGATCGTCGATTCCCACCTCATGATGATAGGTCTTTCACGGCAGATCTATTTCCGATACCGTATGATCTACTCTAGCTCGTGCTGCCAGGTGGGACCCATATAACGTGCATGATCAGTACCCTGTGGCCGGTAATATAGTACCCTTTTGGTATCTGGTATGAAATACAAACGTACCTTATAGTATGGGCCAGATTGGTAACTCGGACAGATCATCTACAGATCATCGATTCCCACCCCATCTATGATCTAGGTCTTTCACGGCAGATATGTTCCCGATACCGTATGATCTAGCTCGTTTTGCCCGTTGGGATCCGTATAGTCTGCATGCTCATCCATGATCTAGGTATTTCACTGCAGATCTGTTCCCGATACCGTAGTATGATCTAGCTCGTTCTGCCGGGTGGGATCCGTACAATCTGCATTATGCTCTAGCACACGTTTCCTGGGTCGAGTCTGTACGACAACAGTTCACAGATCCTGCAAAGCCTGTCACAACGACAGGCGAGGGACTCGATGATCTGTGTACATAGATCATGATCTGTCCGTGTCTTCTCATGGTAAGACCCGTGCTACGACAAAGGTACGTAGCACTTTTTGGCCGAAATTGTTTCTGAGTGACCTAGTAAAGGCTCCTTAACCCAAATTCGTCGGAATTGTTCATTTTTTTTTGTGTCGCCATATTTTTCGGTTGTCTCCTTAGGCCGTGGGGTTATTCATCGGGTAGCGCTTCTGTTTTCCTCCAAAATCAGTTTTCGGGTGGCGTATATAGAGCTTATCGCGTCACCGTCCTCAGAAAAAAACAAAAAACAGAAAATGTCCTGTATGCAGGTGCACCTCTATCGTAGCGTGCGTCTTCATCGCCCGGGGTGGTATCTCTACTGCAGCCGTGTTGCTTCAGTCCGGGTCTTATCACCCGGGGCGGTGTTTCTACTGCAGCAGTTGTTGCTTCAGTCCGGACCTCCACGGCTCTCCTCGGGATCGGGTTCCTCGATTTTTCTATTCCAGCGAGGAGACTCGCTCCGTAAACATGCTTTCCTGCCCCAACAGGAGACAATAGGCTGAAAAAATCACGTCGCTGCTGTAACCCCAAGTCGTTTATCGCCGAAAAGTGGGACAAGTGATTAAAGGGATAAAAGAGGGCAAGCTCCCGAGGAGGCACGGCGATTTATTCGCGCAATTTATTGGTTTTCTTCGCCTGTCGCGAATAACGCCGCCTGGTGGGGTTCCATGATTCTGGCATGGTAACCTTATATAAGGGTCGCTCTGTAAACATGCTTCCGTCCTAAACTCCTCCCGGGCTTGTAGGAAGTTAAGAGAAGTGTTCTCACGAACAGTTATATACAAGGTTTTTGGCGTTAATTGCTTGTTTTTCGAAAAAAAATACAAATAAAAGCTCGTTTGTTTTGAAATGGAAGTGCGGGGCTGAGGCTCGCTCAGGCTTCGTTAGCACCCCCCCCCCTCTTCTATAAATGTCTTCCAGACCAGGAGATACATGGGAGTAATACGTGTGCAGGCAAGTAATGTGCCTCTCAGAAACATATAATGCATTTACCTCCTTGCACCTCCATATCCTACTCCCTAATCGGAAACAATTCCGTTCAAAGGTATTCCATGAAAAATTCTGTTTCGAGCCAGAAACAGTACGTACCGCTCAACGGAACTCCACGAAATTAGGGCTTGTAAACAAAACCAACCCTCAAGCCAGTACGCTTTTGTCCAGCGGAGCTCCACGATTTTTTTTCGCTGTGCAAGCTTCAACTCCGAAACAATACAGTTCTAAGGGTAGCTTCAACTCCGCATCAATATCGCTCTTACGTACGTTAAGTCTGACTCCGAAACTTTACGTACAGTTCTACTGTACTCGTACGGAACTGTCACCAATTAATTACTCAGTCGGGTGATCATTTCAGGCCCTTGACTTGCGAGTACGAAATGATGTTGGGCATCTCGTCTGGCATGTAGTTGCTGCCTTTCCTCGCGAGCGTTCTCTTGCCGACCCCCGCGGGTAGCTGTATCGTTTCTCCAGCGGAACCGACCGATGTTCGCCCTTGCCCCTGCGGACGACGGAGTTCCATTCCAGGCAAGAAAGGCGGAAAGGGGTGAGGGAAAGGGGAGGAGGCGGAGGGGGGGGGTGAGAGGAGGAGGTCTGGTTTCGGGCGGGGGCGGTGGAGGAAGGAGGTGTGGGGTTTGGGGGGAGTGGTCAAGGAGGGGGGCGGGGATGGGGAGGGGGGGCGGCGCTCATGTCGTATATGGCCGTAGTGGTGTGACCATAGACCTTCGCATCCATGCAACACCGGGACCGAGCACGGAAGGTTTTCACGGACCCGGCAGACATCGATTGCTCGCACCAAGCGCGAAGCGGAACGTGAGGTGTTGGGCGAGTCGCATCGAGGCTGAGCTTCATCCTACTGTAGTACGAGCCGCTTGTGAGGCGGACATTTTTTGCATATGGATGGCAGCGTTGGATGTGTTGGAGTGGAGGGTGGGGTGTGTGGAAGGGAGGGGCAGGTAAGGGGGTCAGGAGGAGGAGGGGAAGGCGGAAGGAGCAGGGAGGAGACGGGGAGGGAGAGGGGCGGGCGACGAAGGGGAAGGAAGGTCGGAAGGGGGATGGAGGGGGAATGTTTTGCCTCGCTGACACCACAGATGCGAAAAAAGAAACCACTTCGAAAGGCAAACATACGAGCGCATCGAAGCTCAACGCCGCTACGGCTAGTACTACCGATACAGCAACCGCTACCCGTAAGTTTCTGCTTCCGTTACCGGTACCGCTACCTCTCCTGTAACCGTTACTGCTACCGCTACCGCTACCACTAGCGTTCTCATCGCCCCTACTCACACGACCACCGCCACCGTACATAACAAACCCCACTACAACCCTCCCTCCCTCCCCGAAAACAAACAAACAAAAACCCACCTGCGGGTGAAACCTCTCGACGTGGTTGACCAGGGTAACAGCGTTTCCAAACATCGCTCCACACTGAGGACACTTTTCCCTCCCCGCCGCCGCCCCCCCTCCTGCTCCTCCTCCTCCTCCTCCTGCTGCTGCTCCAGATGACCCTCTCCCTTTGCTACTCCCCGGGCGCGATGTAACTCGGGAAGGGCTGCTAGCTCCGTCCCCCGCTAGCACGTTAGCGCGGGGGGAGAACATGGGAGAGGCTGGAGATTGTGATGCCTGGGTGGCGGTGGTGGTGGTGGTGGTGGTGATGATGGTGGTGGTGATGGTGGTGGTCGGTGGTAGTAACGACAAATCACGGGTCGCGGGACGGAGGGAGGGCAGAGGAGGGGGGCGAGGATGGGAGTTGTGTACGTTGAAAAGTGAGGGGGGGTAGAAACGTAGGGTACGTTGTGCATCGCTTGCGGAGTGGTGTTTGGTAAAATAAATGTTGTTGGGGGTCAGGAGAGGAGAGAGCAGAGGGGGGGGGGGGGTTTTGTTGGGGTTTTAAAAAAAATAAAAGGGCGGGGGGGGGGGGGAAAGAGGGGGGGGGGGGGGGGGGTTATGTTGGTGTCTTAAAGAAAAGAATACGTGGCTACGGGAGAGGAGGAAAGTACAGTGGGAGGATAGGAGATCTACAGTAGTTGAGGAAGCCGAAGCACAAAAGCTATCAGACATTTAATGCCCTGACACTGATATACACTGCTGTATACTCTGCTGTAAATACGCCGAGGGAAATCAAATATCAAAAGTACGGATTCCATAGTTGTTTTACATTCAAAAGTGGTTTTTCGACAGGTGTTTCCCTCCGTCTTATGTACAGAAGCGTCTGCGGATCGAGTTATGTTTTTAATCAGGAGGCTCCCATCTACAGCAGGAGTTGTATCCCTTATTGCGTTTCGCGTTTGATGCAGTGATACCGGTAACGGTAGCGGTAACGGTAACGGTAACGGTAACGGTAACGGTAACGGTAACGGTAACGGTAACGGTAACGGTAACGGTAACGGTAACGGTAACGGTAGCGGTAACGGTAGCGGTAACGGTAACGGAAACGAGTGCGGTAACCCACACGGTAGCGGTAACCACAACAGAACAGCAACCAGCAACGGCGACGGCAACAACAACAGATAACGGTAACCTAAACAGTAACAGGCAAACGACAGATATGCTCTCTCACCATGGGAGATCCAGTAATGATCATCATCATGGCTTGCTTCTCCGGGTCGGAGTCTAGCCAACAGCGGCAGGTCATGGTGCAAGCCATGATCATCATCGCGGAGTTGGAGACGAAGACGAGGAAGATCATCGACACCGCTGCCACGTGGTAGCTACGGCCGAAAGCAGAGAGTTAAGAGGTTTGGTTCAGGTGCCAGGTACATATAATACATGGTCCGACAAAGTGAAGCGGAAGGGGAGGAAATATTTGGGTTAGGTATTTGGCTGCACTAATGGCGGCGGCAGGGATAAGATGAGGGGGGCAGGGTTAGGGTCAGTGAGATGGCGGTGAGGAGAAGGGGGTGCGGGGGGCGGGGTGTACTCATGTCCGGCATGGCCGTAGTCGTACTACCATAGACCCTTGCATCCCTACATCTTCGTAGAGCGGGGCGGGGAGTAAAGCACCACAGCCACATGGCAGCTTCGGCAAAGTGGAGGTTATTAAGTGGGGGGGGGGGGGCGGAGGTGGGATCAGCGGCATGGGGTTGAAGGGAAGGGGCTGGAGAGCGGGGAGGCAGGGGTGGAATGGCGGATGTCGATATTTCAGGTGGCATATTCTGGATATGATAAAAGAATATCGGCCAACGACACGAGAGTAAATGGAAACAACAGAAACGACAGCAGCAACAACACAACAACAATTCCAACCCCAACAACGACCTCGACTACAACAAGGGGGCATGTTCTGGACCTGATGAGAGAATGACAGCCAACGACAACAGTGTAAATGGCAACAACAGAAGCGACAGCAACAACAACAACAACCCCAACCCCAACCCCAACAACGACCTCGACTACAACAACCACAGCAGCAACAACCACAACAGCAATACTCGTAGCAATAGCAATACCCGTAGCATTTTCCCGATCTGCTGTTAACACCACACGCGTTTACCCAACGACCAATCCCAGTAGCCATACAGGCGTATCCGAAACCATAAAATATACCGGTACCGGGTACCGGGTAACAGGTACCAGATTACGCGAACGGCGTCGCCACAGTAGTATTGGGCAGTAGCTCCTCGGTCGGTAAGCCCCATCAGGCGGGTCATGTCGAGCCCAAAACGCACCCTCTCTCTGCCGTGTAACGTTGCGAGGGGCTGTACACTACGGATATCGGGAGAGACAGTCGCAGTGCAGGGGCTAAAACAAAGGGCTACGACGTACAAGTAAATGAACGGCAATTTTGCTCTAACCTACGGTATCAGACGGGTGATACTACTACAGTATACAGTAGTAAGAATTTCCGCGAGCCGACTCTCTCCAGAACGAGGGATGTTAGGTGCATCCAACGGAAATGGGCGACTATGGGAAGAGATCTTAGCGAAATATTTCCATATAGATGCATCGCTCCCTCGGCGGTTACACTCTCCCCGTGGCGGAGAGAATCCGCTCCGAAATTTCGTCCGATGTGTGTGCTGTGTGTGTGTGCTTTCTGGCGCGATATACGGTAGGCGGGATTGCTTGATGTTGTATGTACTGCTTGTAGTTCGAGCGAAAAGTAGGGCGCCATTCGTTATCGGTCATGGACGACTGTTTTTTGTCTGCGCCTACTACTGTTTGTAATCTTCTAATAGCATACCTTGGGTTGTCGCAATACTCTTCCACGTCGTCGCTGATGCAGCAGTCGTCCACGAACTGCGTGCATAGGTTCGACACCTGGGGGAGGGGTGGGTGCCGCCGCGTGCGTTTCAAGGGAGGGGTAGGGCTCTTATTATGTTCAGGTCCCCTGTCTCGTCCACCCGCGTAGTGTATGTTGGATGACATATCGAAAAAAAAAAGATACATCGAAATATCGAGCTTTCGATAAATAATATCGTATTATCGAACTTCCGATATATCGTGTATATCGAACATGTTTTCCCTTCCACCCCCTGGCATCCCCGCGTTTTCTACGCAGGAGAGATACTGAAAAGCGAACTTCGGCGCTATCAAATATCGAATTCGTATCGATCAGTTTGTTTGTTTATCGCTATCATATCGAAAAATCGATTAGATACCCAATATCCGATATCCGAGATCCGATATCTGACACTATCCCCGTGCCTTAACCCATTAAGAACTGAAATAAAGTATCCCACACTAATTCCAAGTATTTCGTCCCTAAATACGTGGAACCAGTTCTTAAGGGGTTAGTGAGGCACGACAATGACCGCACCGTGAAACGGAGCAGCGTCTCTGGTCACGCCGCTGGGCGTGGCCCCCTATATATATACCCCGACGGCCATCAATTATGGTGGAACCGATCAAAACCGAGATCGTGCGAGCTGTCTCTTTTTAGACCGCCCTGCCAGTACTATACGGTACTCACTTCGGCTGTGGTCCCTCCCTCACGCTCCCCGTCCGTCCTTTTTATTTGTCTCCCTCCGTCAATAAAATCATAACAAACAAGTATATATATGTATGTATTAGCGGTACGGCCACGGCTCCGCCCGTGGCGCTAGCCATAGGTTTTATGTAAGTTTATGACGTGCTCGCGGGGAAAGCAAGTCACTCACGCCTCCACACCCTCAGCAGGAGCCCGAGGCCAGCATAGGTGTAACACCCGGCTCGGTGGGTGGGCCCAGATCAATAACAGAGAGAGAAACAGAGGTGTCATTTTATGCGTCGTAGTTGGCGACGTTCCCAATAGCGGTTACATGTTGCGGGTAATGTACATAGTACTCGTATATATATACATTTGTCTCCATGTTGATTGTCCCACCTCACAGTTATCCTCGAGGAGAGAGCAGCAGCCGGCGATGTAGTTGATGTCCACCATCACCACAGCGAAGGCTCCCAGGCACGTAAAAGCTCCCACCACGGAGGTCAGTAGCGTCTCCGCTGCGCCTCGCTTGTCAACCTATACCACAAAAACGTTAAGTTGTTTGAAAACAGAAAGAGGCGGCGGGGGGGCGTACTCATTTGTTGCTTGTCTTAGTCATTTTGCCATTGACCACGCATCCCTTTCGAGACGGAGAACCGTTCCTCCTGCTCCTAATACAGACACCTCCAACGTGTCGGCGCTCATTTAGTTGTTTTCATATATTACTCGTACAAATAAAGTTTTTGCTAACCCTATCCCGGCGGGGGGGGGTGGCACTCATGTCACGAATGGCCGTAGTCGTACGAACATACGACCCTCGCATCCCTACAATGCCGGGGGACGGAGCACGTCGGTTTTATACCGACTAGGCAGGCATTACCTGTACCAAGCGCGTAGCGAGCCGGGAGGTGTTGGGGCGAGTCACGTGAGGGGTGAGCTGCATTTTACGAAGAACCGCTTGCGAGGCGGACCTTATTGCATATGGATGGTAGCGTCGAACTAATTGTTTTTTTTTCTGGTAGGAGTGGTGTGTATATATACACCGTCTTAAAGCTGCTCGCATCAAAAACTTCTTACAGGTGCGGCGAGAGAAGAACGGCTAGGGACGTGTGAAGTGGACCTGGGGTGTATAGTTGCACCGCGATCAGCTGCTCTCGTATATCGCGTCCCTTTTCACGCCAAAAATGAACGAATCCTCAATTTTGTTCTCGCCCTTTAGCTGAATTAACTATTACGGAGGACCATAGTAAACAGGACCAAATATTGTTAGTAAAAATAGGTAAATATATAGGTTTTTGTGTATACCATAGGTCCTATTTACTATGCTCCCCCGTAATAATTATCCAACAAAATACACAAAATGATCAAAATCCGCCCCTCTTTCGCAAAATTAATGAATTTACTCTACATCCACCCTTCTATAGACTAACTACGAATACGAGTACATGGTATTTATTTGTGACTGGCGTCAGCTTACGTGGGTTGGCAGTCGTATATAGCCCAAGTTATTTCCTAGTTAAAGTCCATCCACTCCTTTCCCCGGTAGTTACCGGCATTGCCTTTCGGGTAGAACACCCGATGCAATAAATACCTCGGGGATGCTTCGTTATACCCCCAGGTACAATTTAGCATCACACCGGTAACTAGTATTAGGGATTACAACGACTCCCTCCGCCCCAATGGCGGGGCTTCCATGCCTTATCGTGTTACCTCGGGCGCGGAACCCATTAATATTACCCGGGGGGAAATAGTAATTTGGACAAACAAAATACCACTCTGTCTCTAAATATAAGCACTTTTTGTATACGAACATAATCTTAAAACGGTGCTAATATTTCGGAACAGAGTGGTATGTCTTAACTAGGGGGGCCGTCTGGTTTTGGGACCCATATTTTATTGGGGTTACTATGGCCCCCCGTGGCATGTATCATCGCGGGGGGAGATACAAATCAGAACCAGGTCGTCGTTGTTGTTGTCACATTGACTGGTCGCGAAAAAAGAGAGTCTGTGGTCACAGGACGGGCTCCAAAAACACACTGGGGTGGAAGAATACTCAGGGAATAATAATACACAAAATACCAAGTACAGCAGTACGGCGCAGTATCATACGATATACATCCTAACTGGTGTGGCACATCGTACACGTCAACAAACGGAAAATGAAATCAATGCACAGGGAACAGGAAAAAAAAAGGAAAGAGAAAGAGAAAAAGGAGAAAGGAACAAAAAAGGAACAAAAAAGGGGGAACAAAAAAAGGAAGGAAAAAAAAGGAAGGAAAAAAAGGAAAGAAGAAAAAAGAAAAAGGTGTGGTTGTGCTAAACAATGAGGGGTACTCGTTTTGTTTTTGGTCCAACGTGGCCTCTTATCACTATAGCCCACCCGGAACAGCCAATCCACACTAACTCAACGTCACGAGTTA
The DNA here is from genome assembly GCA_008828725.1 of Saccharina japonica. Lineage (NCBI taxonomy): Eukaryota > Phaeophyceae > Laminariales > Laminariaceae > Saccharina > Saccharina japonica. The sequence goes on from MEHQ01003769.1 coordinate 81,756, forward strand.
ACATATTATTACTGTATACCTGCTTGTAGATGCGGCGAGCAAAGAATGGCTGCGTGAACCAGATGACCAGGCCGATGACGAGGGCGCTGTGGAGTATGGAGGCGTTTGCGCTGTCCACCTCGCCTGTCGGACAGTTCGTCTGGTACAGCGGGCTGTCCTGTGTGGTCAATCTCCTATTGTTCTGCGAAGGATGGTGGGGGGGGGGGGGGAGGCAGGAATCGACTATTACAGGGGGGCATAGTAAACACTAGTAAATAGAACCTACGGTACACACCAAAACCTATATGTTTATATATTTTTACAAATTACATTTGGTCCTATTTACTATGCCCTCCCCGCCGTAAATACGTGAACAATGTAGTTCCCCGTTTCGACTCTGATGTGATTTTCAAACAATGCATTCCGCCCCTTAGATTAGAAGTCTGGTGTCACCAGTAAATGGGGGGTCATGTGCCTATCCGGGATGGCAAAAAAAACATAAGAGGGATCACAAAAAAGTCAGCACAACAGCCTGTGTGCTAGGTACCTGGTACAAACTTGAGATGTCGTCGAAAACATACCACCACCAGCAGGAGATTTTGGTCTGTTTTGTTTTGTCCTTAATATGTTTTCAGACACTCTCGATATCGTCGCTCTTCTATGTGTCGACCGACACGGCCACGCAAATACTTCCACGAGCGGCACGAGCGCTCTTTGTTGCCCAGAATGTTGGGAGGTGTCGTCTCTGGCTCGTATTGGCAGTATGAGTGATGCTCCGTCACGGAAGGGATGCACGGTTCAATGGTCGAATGCCAAAGGCAAGCAACAAATGAAGTACAGCCCCCCTCCCCCCCCCCGTTCTTAGTAGGATGCAGCTCACCCTTCATGCGACTCGCCCAACACCTCACGGGCTTCGCGCTTGTGCTAGCAATGTCTGCCTGGCCGCTGAAAACCCGACGACGTGCTCCGTCCCGGCATTTTTGGAGATGCGAGGGTCCATGTTCATACGACTACGGTCATGTATGACATGAGTACCCCTCCCCCCCCTCCTCCCCTACTCCCCTCCACGACCTCTCGCGAAACAGAAAAATAACAAAAAAAAACACTCTTCTTGAGAATTACTCGTATTAGAAAATTAGTTCGCACACCCAATCACCCGCGGGTGATTCTGTCCAAGATCGGATTTCAAGCATTGCGGAGGACCATAGTGAATAGGACCAACTATTGTTCGTAAAAATCCGTAAATATATAGTTTTTGTGTTCACCATATATATATATTATTTTCCATCCCATTTATTATCTTCGCCCTTCCTTTATTTCTCCTCCCTAGTCGTAGCTCAGATCTGGGGTCACAAAGTAGGCTCCTTTCCCTCCTCCCCCACTACGTACGGTTCTTGCGTTACATTTTTATCGCGAGATGACTTCAGCTTTTTCTCCCCTAGTCGACTCGCCTCGAAGCGTGCCTACCCACGCTACTATTAACAGGCGCTCTCAGCAGTTGGTTCCGGTTATTTTCATTCTGCAAATAAACTCAAAAGTCCGACCCACGTGAGGTTCGAACTCCAGACATCAACTCTTAGAAGAGTTCGAGGTTACCACTATTATAGACCATCGGGGCGACCGACTCATGTATAGGTCCTCCTATTTATTTTGGCCCCCCGTAATAAATGAATACCGAAAAAGAGCCGTTTTTGAGTTCGCACAAGGGTGCGTTTTCAGCGCCCGTTTTCTCGGCAACGGTAAGGCTACTATTTTACCGAACATAATATATATTCGGTAGGCTCTCGAACAGATCGTTCCGAAAATGCCTTGTTCGGTATTGGAAACCCTTGCCGTTTTCAGGGGAAAACGATCGTTCAAAAACAAAAAAGGATCGCGCACCGCTGTCCGGACTCAACGCTCTCTGTACGGTACTCTAAAAGAAATTCGTTTATCGACCCCCATGTCGCCATGCGAATGTTTTTTTTGTTTTTTACGATGTCAAGGCAGTGGCTTGAACGACCTAGGAAGACCGGAACGAGAAACAAGCCGCCCCCCTTTTTTTTCCAGCGCAAAGCCAATCAACACAAGCAACGTGACTTAACAACGAGAACACCTGCCCAAAACAGGGCAAAACCTGGCAAAATGGGATACCTCTGTGTGCGTGTGTCCCGCCCTGCTTAACCTTACGTCCGTCAAGAAGTGAATTCCCGGTATCAATGTCAGAGTAGCCATGTCCACCGCCGTATAAACAACGCCTGCATCTCTCTACAGCAAAAGTGAGTTTCCGGTGTTAATATTATTGTAACCGTCGACTCGCGTGCTACGATAGAGGTATACCTTTTTTTGGCTGATTTCGTTTCGGAAGGACGGGGGTTCCTTAGCCCAAAATCGGCGGAATATCCTATTCTTGTGTTGCAGAATGGTTCAGCTTGAACTTAGGGCCCATATTAACGAATACAAAATAAATTCAATTTGGAAAAAACAAAATTCAAAATTCGCTTTTCATTGGTCAACACACGCACCAGCACCAAGGATTTTTAGGATCTTGGGGGTATAATCTTGGGGTGGTGGTGCGGGTTCTGACCAATGAAAAGCGGGTTTGATTTTTTTTTTGTCCAAATTGAATTTTTGTTTTCTTCGTTAAAACGGGCCCTTAGGGCCCGTATTAACGAAGACAGCAAAAATTCAATTTGGAAAATAAAATCCTATTTGAATGTGATTTCGCAAAAAAAAAGTGGTTTGCGTCCTATGGGGAATAGTGTGAATTGCTCGTTCAAATATTTATGAAATCGAAAAACGCAGCATGCGTCACAGCGCCCAGGTGAAAAAAATCGACGAGAGGAGACGAGAGGGAAAGCATGCGTCGACGCGTGCGCGCCGCCGCCAGCATACTTTTGCTTTTGACCGCCCAGGCTAGGAAGCTATCGCTCTCAGGGTCTCCTGGGTGGGCGTAGGGATCCCTGGAACGCCACGGGCGAGACAGGGGCGGCGATTGTGTTATCGAAGTCTTGAGCGTATCATGCTGTTTTTGGGTCGATCGCTCGGTTTTTGATCGGGTTGGAGCATCGAGCTGGTTGAAAAGTTGGGATTGCGACCGCCATGATTGGTTTTGAGGCGCCACCGCCGGGGTACGCTGTGCTATTGTCTATACGCGTGGGCGCGGCTGTTGTCCCGGTGGCCTCGGGTTGTGGTTCACGTGTTGTCGCCTCGGTCGTGGTCATCGATGCCACCAAGAAATGACCAGATTGTACCGGGAGCGTTTGCCCACCGTGGACATGCCGGTCCAAGTCGGGCCAACTCCTCAATTTGATTTGAATTCTTTGGAAAAGAAGGTCCTGGGACCTTCTTGGTTTTTTCGTCCAATTCAAATTGATTAGACCCCAAGATCCTAATCTTTGGATGCTGGTGCGTGTGTTGACCAATGAAAAGCGTATTTGAATATTTTTTTTTCCAAATTAATTTTTTGCTTCTTCGTTAAACGGGCCCTTAGGGCCCGTATTAACGAGTATAAAATAAATTCAATTTGGAAAAATAAAAATAAAAATTCGCTTTTCATTGGTCAACACACGCACCAGCACCAAAGATTAGGATCTTGGGGTATAGTCTTGGGTGGTGGTGCGGGTTCTGACCAATGAGAAGCGGATTTGTTTTGTTTTTTTTGCAAATTGATTTTGTTTTTTCTTCGTTAAAACGGGCCCTTAGGCTGTGCGATTGATACATAGCACTTTTAGTTTTAAAGTCATTTTTTGAAAGTCATGTTTTCGGGTGAGGTATAGAGCTCCTATACTATAATCAAGTGACTGACCACCCTCAGAAAAAACATAGTGCACCTGCATGCAGGCTACCGTAGCATGCATCCGTGTCCAAACCTCGCTCCGTGTGCTCACCCCATCCGTGTAGGCGTTATCCGTCGTGCCGCTGTGTCCGGGGTAGGCCGGCCCCGCAGCCCCGAGGATAAGCAAGACCAGCGCCAGGAAGAGGTTGAGGTAGGTCAGGTTCAGCAGGATGGTGCGCCTGGAGTCCCGCTTGTCCGGCCCGGGGTAGAGGGGGGACCCGCCCGGGGACATGGGGCCCCCTCCGAAGTTCCCTGTTTCGCTGGCCCCGCTTTTTCCCCCGAGAAGACGGTCCGCGCTTCTGCTCGTGTTGTTATCACCGGGGGGGGGGGGGGGTTAGTGCGTGATGTTAATTGGTTAGATTGTGGTGACTGGTGATGTTTGTTGTTGTTGCTGTTGTTGTTATTATTGTCCTTGATATCGGACAGTGTACAGCATGAAAGAGCTTCGACGCTGATCACTCAGAAACATTAACATCGCCCGAGAGAAGAAAACCAACGGAAAACCAAACGAGGGTACCTAGGAGCCTATTGGACTACAGTAGTAGCCTATTGGAAATCAAACCGTAGCCTATTGGACTACAGCAGTAGCCTATTGGACTACAGCAGTAGCCTATTGGGCAACATAAGTAGCCTACTGGACTACAGTAGCCTGTTGGACTACAGTAGCCTATTGGGCTACAGTAGCCTATGGGACTACAGTAGTAGCTTCAAGATTGATTGATCACTGATAAAGCACCCCACCACGAAATAAAAAACCCAAGATTAACAAAAAAGAGCCCTCTGCATACGAAGTACACTCCCTTCTGTAGACTTGCAGCTTCAGCTTTGTCCTACTTCGTTTGTGGTCCGTATATCATCGTGATATACGCCTAATTATATTTTCGGATTATCTACAAACTCGCCTTGGACTGAGCGGCTGCCAGTTCCCCGCCGGAGCCATGCCCGCCGCCGATGACACATTCAGCGAGGGTGGTCGCTTTCCAGGGGTTGGGCTACCTCTGCCTGCGCCGTTTGTCGATTGTGTCAAAAAAAGGTTGAGCGTAAGGGAAGCGAGAAGAGCGGGGTGCATTTAGAGGCAACAATACAGGGGTTCGCTTAAAGGAAATGTATGTATACGACGTATACGTATTACGGGAGGCCATAGTGAACAGGAACAAATATTAGTGTTAACAATAGGTAAATACTCGTATATACTACTATAACTAACAAGCTAACAAACAAACAAACACGCAGGTCGATTGTTTTGGTGGCTAACTCTCAGCGGCAAAAAGGGGTTCTAAGCTCATCACAACTCCACACATAAAATACCAGGTACAGGGGTCGCGTGTCAATGTCAAAGGTCTATTTATACTCTGGTGTAGTCCGTACGCAATGGTTGTTGTTGTTGTATCAGTGGTACACAACAGTACTGCCGTCGAAAAAACGGAAGCGAAAAACGGAAGCAAAAAACGGAAGCTGCTACATATTTTACCTCAGAAGCATGAATATAACGCAGAAAAACAAAAACGAAACACCCACGGGCGCCTAAAATATACGTAGGGGTCCCTTTTAAGCTGGGTGGGGAGCTGGAGACCCTATACAGGTGGGGATTCCCCAATAAGGCGGTGTGGTTAAGGCGGTACCCCGATACAAGGCGGTCAAGATCGCTTGTCGCGCTGAGGAATTGCACTCATAACCTGGAATGAATAAGGCGGCTTCCCTCTATAAGGCGGTATTATTTGCTTTGCCAGAGACACCACCGCCGTAGGGGGGGGGGGGTTCTGTACTAAGTAAGCTTTCCAAGATTTGCCGGGTTTGCATGCTGTACAGGCTATTGCAAGCTGTTGCAAGCCTTTTCAACCGTTTTCAAGCTAGGGCAAGATGTTGAGAGAGTTTTGCGAGCTTGTGCAAGCTTTGGCAAGCTCTTGGGAGCTTTCGGAAACTTTTAAAAACCTTTTCAAGTGTTTTGTAAGTTTTTGCAAGCTTTTGCAAGCTTTTGCAAGCTTTTGCAAGCTTTTGCAAGCTTTTGCAAGCTTTTGCAAGCTTTTGCAAGTTGTTTTTGCCAACTCCTGGTATGTGACAAGCTTTGCATGTTGTGTGAGCTTTGCAAGCTTTTGCCAATCTCTGTACGTTTTTGCTAGCTTTGCCAGTTATATAGCAAGCTTTGCAAGCCCGCCTTTGCAAGCTTTACAAGCTTTGCAAGCCGTATCGTACGTCGATAGCGCGTGCTCTTCATCCCATCCCATCCCATCCCATCCCACCCCATCTCATCCCGCCCATCCCATCTCATCCGGCGAAGCTTCGTGTGTATTTGTGTGTTTCCATTTGCGTAGAAGAGGTTGACATATCACCCCAACGCAGGACAATCGTGCCTCACCTGCCATGTTGTTGTTGCCCTGCGAGTCCTCCGCTTGTCGGTGTTCAGCTCCCTCTTCGGCAGCCCCTTGGTCGCTCTGGATCGATAGGAAACAAAAATCGTGATCGAACCGGTACACGAAAATAAATGAATTTATCGTACAAGTTATTAATAGTACCTCTCTGGGCGGGAATATGAAGACCATTTGTACATCAATATGAAGACCAAGCGGTCCTTGTATTCACGCCCAGAGTGGTATGATACAACACGCTAGCGATAGATAGAGCATAGAGCCGCACGATGACGCACAAAAACATCACCCTCAACGCCACTACTTACAGTGAGTCATACCAGGTATCACTTAGTATTTGTAATAATGTAAGTACTGTGCGTAATGCGTAATGTGTCCCAAAAAACGTAGATACGTCAGACACGCTCATCAGGCGTACTTGTTCTATATTCCATATCGCGTCCCTCTTGTGTCAAAATTGACTAATGTCTCGAAAGGGTATGAACTAATTAAATCACACGATGACTACTATCATAATTGACCCAGAAACGTATTAAGACATCCCATCCCGATATTTCTCTTGCTATTCATCGTGTGCCTCGCACAAACGTGAAAAACAAGTAATTTCTTGGATTAGTATGGATGGATTAAAAGTGTCCAAAAACGAGACAATTGTCTGTCCCTCTATAGTAGAATAACAACGTACGGTGTTTGTGAGTTAAACCTACTGTACGATACAGTGGTTGATACTCACTTCCGGTAAGCTTCAGTCATGGTAAATCCCAGTAGTATATTCACGTTTCATCCGGCAAGATATTTCCGGGATATTTCCGGGATATTTACAGTCACTTATAGTGTGTGGAGGCAAATCGTGGTCCGCTCGTAGGTTCGGAACAACAAGAAAATCACCGAAAGGGACGCAGCCGCGCCGCTCGCCCGTTTTTGGTCCGTTTGGGTCCGGTTTGGGGTCAGGGTAAGGGTTAGGGTTAGGGTTAGGGTTGGGTCTACGCGCGTACCTTGACCCCACTAGGGAGTGCTTTCTAGCACGCAAACAACGAACGGCCCGACCCCTGGAAGATCTTACCGGGACGATGTGTGAATAGTTCTCGGTAAATCTTCGGCGGGCCCATATATACTCTACACAGCACAAACAGCCCCCCCCCCGAAATTAAAGGCCTGACGACCAGCGAAGGGTAGTCGGTATGCTGCATCTTCCTAAGGGTACGATTGCTGTGCTGGCTTTATCGTCTCACCTCGGGCAATCCGTCCTCCGGGGCCACGCGGGCGCTGGGAAAGGGACGAAGAGAAAACCACCGCCTCCCGCTGAATAAGCCGTTCAACCTTCCGAGATGAATGCTTTAGTCGGTCGGAGCACTGCCCTCAAGGCGGATGGCCTCTTGGACATGTGCCGCTATCGATCGCCTGATAAACAAGGCGCCCCCGTTTGTTTGGGGTTGGGTTGGGTTGGGTTGGGTTGGGTTGGGTTGGGTTGGGTTGGGCTGGGTTGGGTTTTATTTTATAATTTAGGTTCATTGTAGGTGGCGATCGAAACTCAGTGTAGGGGCGGCAGCCAAGCGAGTGTGTGTTGCCCGTCCCAGGTGACACTCGCGACACGGGGTAGGAGAGTCTGTCGGTGTTCACTGGTTTGTCTCGGGTATGTAGGTGTCGTCGGTAGCATCGTGTAAGGGTCGATCTTAACGATACGTACTCTTTCGTTTTATTTCCTGAAATTTCGGTGTTTACTAAAATGGGTTCTTCAGTTGCCTCGCTAATAATCGTCCACCAGGCACAAAACCGCCACTACAGCAGCAGCGCTCTCGTTAACCATCCGTGTGGTGGTCCGACTGCGGTCGGCCTGGCTCGTAGGCAGGTATCGGTGCCTCGGAGAGTGGAATCCATCACCAACTCGTCGCGCTACGATGCCCAACGCTACAAAGGCTTGAGCTACAGCCCTTCGCGAGCTCGGTCGGTCGGGCACCTCGGTGCGGTCACTGGGTCAACTCGATGGTGAGAGCTCAAAAAAATATTGCGCCTTCTACGCTCGGCCATGGCCTGTAAAGGACCTTGGGGACAAGCCTGGCCAGCCTTGTGTGTTCGTGAGGGATGGCACGGCTAGCACGGTGGGGCTGCCCGATCCTCCTGACCCGGACCAGAAATTTACGGGAATACCAGAAAAACTTAGAGGTCAGTTTTTTCGGCGATGAAAAAAACAGAAAAAAACCAAAAAAAAAACCCCAGAAACTTCTGAAAAACCCCGAAATTCACTCCTCGTTAAGATCGATTATAAGTGGACGCACGCTTGCTCCTGCTATCGATACGTCATACCTGATGTGCACATGTCTAAAAGGTACCAGTGGTACTCCAGTACCAGCATATACTTCGAAGTGCGCGGTAGAATAGTGCCACTCGGTGCGTGGACCATCAGGGAAACTCTTCGTGGGAGATTGATACTGCAGTACCTCGTACAAGGCCGAAACCAAGAAGCTGTTCACGAAACATGACTACATATACGTACTCGTACAGTGGGGGGGGGTATCGGGTCAGGTGTTTTACATTTTTGGAACTGGGACGAGTACGAGTATATTATGCATAATTCATATAGGTGTACGAGTACCGTACGATACGTAGAAAAAAGGTACTGGTGCAACCAGGTACACTGCTGTATCACCAGGTACGCATACCTCGTATCAATAGCACGTGGACCGGTAATTATGTCGGCATTTCAGTACGAAGTACACTTTGAGCACAAGCAATGCTGTGGGCAGTGTGTCGCCAGTGTTGAGGGCAACCTTTATGTGGCGGAGAGGTCTCCCGCACCATGCACTACGTACAGCAGTATGATATAACAACTCCCACCACCAAACGAGGCATTCGTACACACAACAGCATCTCGTACATACTAACAGTAGTTTTGTAGTACAAGTAACAGGCATACAGCAGTATCATATACCATGGTACAGTAGTGCTTCCGTCAAAACGACAGCGCGGACATCAACATGATGCAGTATGTAATCGCTCCGGGCATCACAGAATACGTGTCTCCTCTTGTCATTGCCAGGGTCCATGCCATACCTTCGATGGTGACGTCCACGGCGACTCCGCCCTTCTCTGGTCCGATATCTCTTGTGTTCCGGCTAGCTAAGACTGGTTGGGTCCGCGAGCTACCCCAGGCTTCGTGAGCACAGGAACCACAAGAAAAATCCAGCAGCCTGTGCGAGGTGTTGCTGAGAAGATTGCGGCGCCGCCCTCAATCTGTCTCCTCCGACCTCTCGTTCCCTTGACAGCTTTAGCGTCAGGTGTCCGCCACTCTTATGCTCCCAACTCCTGACTACTAGGAGATAAGACTGCAGTAGCAGGACACTAAGACGGCAGTAGGACGCCTTGGCCTGTTCGCCTCGCTGTGCTCGCCGCTCGACCACGCGCGCGGATTCGTCGAAAAAAGGAAAAATGCGAATATTGAAACCGTCAAAATCGAACTCCTAAATTAAGGCTTTATCAAGCAGGGGTATATTTGGGACTAATTCACAAAACGTTACCCCCGTCCCCGGGTGGTGAGCCTGTAATTACGCCGCATCAAACATGAGCTGAGCTCGAGCTGCCAAGTCCTGCAGCTGCAGCAGCAACCTACCTTTCAGCCTCCTGGGTGGGAGCGACAACACAGCTTCTCTGTCCTGTGCTTGGTGCATGCTACGATGGCGCGTACGTGGACGCTGTCTGGCCTCCTGTGCCTGGCGACGTGCCCGCTGACTGAGCCTTCAGCTGTCACTACTCCCCCCTCTGGTGTTCCATCTGTGGCTTCTCCCCGTCTTCACTCTTCTCCAGCATGGCTCACCTCCCCACACCTTCCGGCTCACTGCTGTCGCCAAAAGCGATGCTGCTCAGCGCGGGACCTCGGTTGCACTGCGTTGAAGCACGGCACTGGCCGGAAGCGCCCACGGGAGGTATGCATGTTGCAGCATCGTAGCCCAACTGCGGGGTGGCTTGTTCCAGTCAGCGGCGAGCGCGGCTGGGGCGGTTGGGGTAGAGACGGGCATTGCAGCAGCAGCAGCAGCAGCAGCAGCAGCAGCAGCAGCAGCAGCAGCAGCAGCAGCAGCAGCAGCAGCAGCAGCAGCAGCAGCAGCAGCAGCAGCAGCAGCAGCAGCAGCAGCAGCAGCAGCAGCAGCAGCAGCAGCAGCAGCAGCAGCAGCAGTGGCGATGGTCACGCGACGATGGGTCGGTGGGACAATGGGCAACTTGAGACAACGCTGCTGCTTGGTTTGGAGGGAGGTTGGGGCAGTACTGCTTTGCGTTGCCGTGCTGGTGACGACTCGGACAGGTGAGGAGCGTGGCGGGCACGGGCGCCCCCCTTGTGCGGCTTGTGGAGTGTGGGGTGTGTGTCTGTCGGTTGATGCAGCAGCAGCGATAGCAGTACGAGTAGCAGTAGCAGTACGAGTAGCAGTAGCAGCAGTAGCAGTAGTAGTAGCAGTAGCAGTAGCGGTAGCAGTAGCAGTACGAGTAGCAGTAGCAGCAGTAGCAGTAGCAGTAGCAGTAGCAGTAGCGGTAGCAGTAGCAGTAGCAGGAGCAGGAGCAGTAACAATAGCAGTAGCAGTAGCAATAGCAGCAGCAACAACAGCAAAATCAAACTCAATACGTTGCAGTACATATCAGTAGCAGTTGCAGCAGCAGCAGAAACAATAATAACAGCAACAACACCACCACCACCACCACCACCACCACAAACAACAACAACAACAACAACAACAACAACGGTTTACGCACACACCAGGTACAGCAGTACGTAGTTTTTGGCGATACAAAGCATGACCTACACCCTGCACCATTCATCGTCAAATCGCAGTTGTCGTCGTTGCAGTCCCCCAAGTAAGAGTGTATGGGCAGCGCTAATCGCGATTCTTGAACTGCAGCAGTGATTGCAACCCAAACCATTGCGGTTCGGGCTTCGCGCCGTCCTCTGCCTCCGGCGGCTCCTGCGGAGGGCTGCTTATATTTTCTACAGCACAAAGTAGAGCATGGTGCCAAGCGGGAGGTCCGGGTGGGATCAGGGTGAGAGGTGGGGGTGGTGCTCACCCTTTTAGAACTGCAGTCCCGTTATGGGGACAAACCACTCTAATTCTAAGTAATTTGTCCCCACAACGGGACTCCAGTCCTAGAAGGGTTAAGGTGATATATTGCTATTGGCAGAGCTATATATGATTTGGATTACTAAGATCACCAAGCTAGGGCTATTCTTAATATTAATAGTTGACTATTATTAATAGCAGGTATTACAGTTATTAATATTACGGGGGACCATAGTAAATAGGACCAAATGTTGTCGTCAAAAATAGTGAAATATATAGGTTTTAGTGTGTACCGTGGGTACTATTTACTACATTAGCCCACCCGTAATAGTTGTGTGGGTTCCAGATTATCGGCCCAACCGCCGCATGGATATTGTCCCGCGTAGGTCGGTCCCACCATTCGCCGAGGTCGTGGATATCCGTATACTATTGTACGCTTGTGGTCACCCATATTCCTGGACTATTTGTTGTCGCCAGCGGTGACATTGTCCCGTGACACTTAAGCACTGCAGACAGGAATGCAAGGCCCGCGTCTTGCACTCCTCTCTCTCTCTCTCTCCTCCTCATCATCGTTGATGGTCGTTTCGTGGGATCGTCCGTACCAACCCTGTACCAAAACCTGGCGTATCCTACTGTGCTACACACGCTGTCCTCTAAGAAAGGGAAATTGCCATAGATGTCGAGTCGAAACGGGGGACCTACCCTGAGTTGCAGCAGTGCCAACTATCGGACTATTTGGGTTTCCTTGATTATGGAAGGGTTATTTGCTGTATACGGGGTGCGCATTTACCCTTGAGGCCGCTCGCTTAGAGGGGGAGGGGAGAGCCGAGAGGTTTATATACTGTAACTCATGGCGCATCAAAACCCATCTCCATCGACACTGCTGCCGGTGCCGATGGTGACACCGCAGGCCTTTGGTGCTTATGTTGTCATGTTTCTAACAACGCAACCAAGTTGCACCAGCCGACTAAGTAGTCGACTAAGACAGTCACCTGGCTGGTGTTCACCAGCGGACTATTATGGGGGACCATAGTAAATGGGACCAAATATCGTTAGTAAAAATAGGTAAACATATAGGTTTTTGGGTGTACCGTAGGTCTTATTTACTATCCCCCCCCCCGTAATAATAGGTACGCACAACATTAAGCGTTTGCGATAGGCAGCCTGCGCATGGAAACGAGCGCAGTGAAAGCCGGTGGAGGAATGCTTGACTCGACCGCGCGCGGAACCTACGTCAAGACGCGATTTCACCGGGGTTCTGCTCTTACATGAGTGCTTCCTACGTTTTCCCGCGCTCTCAAGGAGCTAGCTTCCATCATGGTGGGTAGTAACTATACTACGCAGCATTCGATTTTATCAGTGTGTATAATAGAAAGTATGGGATGCCAGGTATATCGCAACGAGTGGGCAGGCAGACACACCTGTGACACTTGAAGGACCGTTCCTGGAGAGAAGGTTTCCACCACATCAGACCCTTCGTCTATTCCTACCCGGCACTCGAGGCCGTTCGGAGCGATGACCCGGTACCTTCCGATCGCGCGGCCTTGTTCCCTCACAAACGCCTTACCCAGGTTGCAGCCGTTGTGGCTTTTGTGGATTTGAGCGTCGGTTGGCATAGCGGTGCAATATAACGAAGCAGAGGGGAGGGTGAGTACCAGGAACACTGGTCGAAACGCCTCGAANTATGCAAGTCCGCCTCAGAGGCGGTTCTTAGCAGGATGCAGCTCACCCTCCATGCGACTCGCCCAATACCTCACGGCGTTTCGCGCTTGGTGCAAGCAATGTCTGCCTGGTTGGTGAAAACCCAACGCGCTCCGTCCCGGCATTGTAGGGATGCGAGGGTCTATGGTCATATGACTACGGCCGTGCACAACATGAGTACACCCCCCCCCCCCCCCCCCCCCCCCCAATAGTAGCTACCCCGGAAATCCACCAACTCCCTATTAATACTATACGAAGTACATATATATATATTTGAGTCGGTCCGACCACACGTTTCATCCTAAAACACTACGTACAACACTAAGAAGAGCGGATGAGTCGCAGTTAATGCTGCACTTCTAGAATTGCCATTTGGCGCGCCCGTTTCTTTTCCGCTGATTGGCGGAACCGGTGGCTGTTCCAACCATTTACGCACGCGCCATGCCTTAGGTAACTGTTGATTGGCGGGATTGTTGGTTGTTGCTCCAACCATTGGCCTTGCATGCGTCACGTCGCCCGCTACTGCTGATTGGTGGGATCAGTTGACTGTTCAACCGCAAGCCGTGCTTGCGTCACGTAACTGTCGATTGCTGATAGATGGAACCGGTTACTGCTGTTCTCCCCCATTCACTTTGCATGCGTCATTTCACTGGTGGTTGCTGATTGGTGGAATGGGTTGTTTGTTCAACCATTTACCGTGCGTGCGTTACATATGTGATGGGCGGGGTTGATATGCTTTTACCTTGCGGGCGTTACTTCCCTGCTGATTGCTGATTTGTGGGAGCAGTGACTGTTCAACGATTCACCCTGCACGCACCCCTTCGCCGCTGATTGCTGATTGGTGGAATTGGTAACAGTTCAACCAATCACCGTGCGTGCTTTACTTTGCTTCTGATTACTGTTTTATGTAGTCGGTGACTGTCCAACCCTTCACCGCGCGTGCGTTATTTCGCCGCTGGTTGCTGATTGGTGGAATTGACGATTGTAGAACCAATCACCGTGTATACGGTGATTTGCCCGCGATTGTTGTTTGATGTCATCGGTGACTGTTTAACCCTTCGCCGTGCGTGCGTTAATTCACGACTGATCGTAGCGTGGTGGGAGATCGTTGATTGCTCACCCATTTAAACCTGATTGATGGGATCGGTTGTTGCTCAACCATTCTGCCCTACATGCGTCACGTCACTGCTGATTGGTCGGAATTGGTAACTGCTCAATAATTGTTGCGTTATATCGCGGCTGATCGTAGAGTGGTGGGAGATCGGTGATTGTTCGCCCATTTTAACCTGATTGGTGGGATTGATTGCAGTTCAACCATGTTTCCCTACATGCGTCACGTCACTGCTGATTGGTGGAATTGGTAACTGCTCAATATTTAACGTTGCGTGCGATTGGTGCAAGCGGCGACTGTTTTAACCGTTCAGCCCGCCTGCGCTTGCTTCGCCCCTGATTGCTGGTCGGTGGAAATGCTGACTGTTCGACCACTGGGCAGCGCGACGGGTAGGGGCGGCCGTGAAGACGGGGTTTCAACTGAGGAAGGCTTTCTGCGGGAGGCTTTGGGCATGTCGCACGAACAGGCGCAGGTTAGTGACCTGGTGACGCTTCGTATATGTGGTGGACTATTTCCAGCAAGATTATATTATAGAAGAACACGGTTTGAACCGACCGCTTCTCCACTAAAACTAGTACATTAAGGCCTGCATACGTCTTGACGCGTCTAAAATTGCCGGTTTTCTATAATAGCATCGTGGTTTCACCACCCTTTTTATTTTGCCTCATAAGGGTGGTCACTTGAGGAGCTCTACGTATACCTCACCCAAAAATTGTTTTCGGAGGAAGACAAAAGTGCCACGTACGTACGGTATATGCGTACCCGATGATTTATCCCGCGACTTTACGCAAAAAGCGAAAAACAGTACACAAGAACGAAACCCCGAAAAAAAAACAGCCAGAATGTGCTACCGCTATCGCAGCCCGCGTCGTTAGTACTAGTAAAGATGCCTCGTATACGGTAATGGTCCCTGTATAGTGCCGGTAATGCACCGACCAATAATACCGGCACTATATTTCGTAGCGGCAACCGGCACTACTGCGGACACTTTCACAGTGGTCAACCCCAACTGTGCCAAGCGATTTCAACCGGCACTATTCAACCGGCACTATAGAGGGACTACTACTGCTGAAGAGGATACTGCGGTTTGACCCCTTGACTGACCCGCTTCCCCAAGCTAAAGCTGTTATTACACGTGAAGGTGTAAAGACGCCCTGACGTGTCTAAAAATTGAACGTCTTTCTATAACAATATCGTGATTTTGGTATGGTGGGCCAGCAGCTGTTAGTATCAAATATGCTGTACAGGTATGGGAAGGGGACCTACCAGTCGTCCCCTTTTGTAGTATTTTTTTGGGTCCTGATCATCAACTTCGCCCCCCCCCCCCTGCAACAATGCCACCGTGTATATATGTGTTTGGCGCAGAGGACGATTGCCCGATGCGACAACCTGCAGCTAGGAGTTGCCACGGAAGTGGTGGCGTTTTGCACGGGAGAAGGGTTGGGTCTCACCACAAAGCGGGTGAGATTGTTGCCTGAGACAACGAGCAGCAGCATATTTTTCATTTTGATCTATCTCCAGTTATTTACAGAGGGATGGAGGGGCCAGCGGAGTGACGTTCCTTTTTAGAAGGGGAAGGATGCCAGCCAATAGGCGGCGACTACCAACCATCACATTCCCACCCCTCCTGGTGCAAGCAATCAATGGTTTACCTGGTCGGTGAAAAATCCGACGTGCTCCTCTGTCCTGGGAATGAAGAGATGCGAGAGGCTATGGTCATCATATTACTATATACGGCCATGCATGATAATGAGTACCCCCCCCCCTCCTGCCCCGCCCCCGATCCATCCATCCCCTTCTCCACCCCCCTCCCCACCCCCCAATCCCTTCCCCGTGTCCACCCCCCCCCTGCTCCGTCTCGAAAGGGATGCGTGGTCAATGGTCAAATGACTAAGGCAGGCAACAATTGAGTACCCCCCCCCCCCCCTTGTTGTTGTTGTTGTTGTTGTTGTTGTTGTTGTTGTTGTTGTTGTTGTTGTTGTTGTTGTTGTTGTTGTTGTTGTTGTCAGTGTTGTTGCTGTTGTTCTTTTTCTTTTCCCCCCCCCCCCCCCCCCCCCACGTCTGCGCTTCCTACTGTACTTTCCCCTTTTGTTCTCTGTATAGGCGCTTCTCCTTGACTACGACTCCATCCTGCACCCCATCGTGGTGTGGCTCATGGTAGATGTCGGCCTGCCCAGGAACCGGGTAAGCTGCACGGGTAGACACACTCGTTGTTGCTGTTGTTGTTGTTGCTGTTGTTGTTGTTGTTGTTGTTGTTGTTGTTGGTGTTGGTGTTGGTGTTGGTGTTGGTGTTGGTGTTGGTGTTGTTGTTGGGGTTTGGTGTTGTTGTTGTTGTTGTTTTTGCTGTTGTTGTTGTTGTTGCTGTTGTTGTTTTTGTTGTTGTTGTTGTTTGTGTTGGTGTTGCTGTTGCTGTTGCTGTTGCTGTTGCTGTTGTTGTTGCTGGTGGTGGTGGTGGTGGTGGTGGTGGTCTTGTTGGTCTTGTTGGTGGTGTTGGTGTTGGTGTTGTTGTTGTTGGTGTTGTTGTCGTTGGTATTGTTCTTCTCACATTAACTCATCGCCAAAACATACATTAATACCTCGCCGCGGTCACAGGATGGACTCCAAGAAACTCTGGAGGAGTGGAATATGACCTCGGGGGGAAAACAAAAAAAAAATGGGAAAAAAATAGAATACACATAAAACTGTACATCATAACTGCAACAAATCGTTTTTGACAAGAATAGTACAAGTGAGATCAGCATATGTACGTATCAGATATACATACGTGTGGTACGCTGTCTATACGAGTCGCAACAGAATCCGACGAGACCGCAAAATAATACCACCCACGAGAGTTGTATAGGTATACAGCACCCGACATGCTTTAACGCTTTAGCCTTGCAAACCTTTTTGTTTGGACATATTGTTTGAAATTAGTGTAGGATGGTTTTCAAGTGGTAAAAGGGATCTCTCCCCTCCCTCCTCCTCCACCCTCTTCCTCCTCCCTCTTCTCCCTCCATGCGGCTCGCCCCCCACCTCACGTTTCGCTTCGTAAACATTGGTGTGAGTAATGCCTGCCTGGTCGTTGAAAACCCGACGTGCTCCGTCCCGGCATTGTAGGGATGCGAGGGCCTGTGGTCATACGAGTACGGCCATGCATGACATGCGCCTAATGAGTACACCCCCCGAGACAGGAAGGGGGTAAGATTAGCTAAAATTATTGATGTGATATATGGAAACAACGTAATGAGCGCCCCAGCTGTTGGAGGTGTCTCTAGTAGGAGAAGGAGCGGTGCTCCGTCTCGAAAGGAATACGTGGTCAATAGTCAACTGACTTAAAGCAAACAATAAATGAGTACCACCCCCCCCCCCCCCCCCCCGGGTGGGAGTCTGAGGGAAGGTGGGTGAGGGGTGTATTCATGCCGTGCATGGCCGTAGTCGTATGGCCGTGGCGGGGGGTACTCATGTCATGCATGACCGTAGTCTTATGGTCAAAGACCCTTGCATCCCTACAATGCTGGGACGGAGGACGT